>PNEQ01116158.1:7241-23105 GCA_003012365.1 Medauroidea extradentata | reverse complement strand
GTAAGTTACACGGGGTCTGTCGGGGAAGGGCAAAAGGAGAAGAAATGTGTAGGCGAGAGAGAAAGAGAGAGGATTGTATGGCAAGGAGACAGGGGGAGGTAGGGCGCCCCCCTTCTCGCACAGCATGTGGTAAGGCTCACGCATCATCTGCTCTATTGTCGCCAGACCGGCGGGCAATTATCACTCTTAAAAACTAAAATCATTATACATAAAATTACTTAATGTTACTAGCATATTCGAGTCTGTGACATTCCACAGGTTAAAACGACACCAGACACGATACCTCTGTGATAATATTTGTAATAGTCATATTTTATAGTGTTTTTATACTGGCCTATTATAGGATCCCACAGACCCCTCACAATCAATACTGAAGTTAAAATGGATGGCAATATGTTACATATGACAATAAAGGCCCCTTCATTACAATCAATCATCATAATTAACCTAAACTACATTAATTTTTATATATAAAAGTATCAATAAAATAGGGCCGTCACAACTGCTACGTTTAGAATGGCGAGAAAAAGTTAATGAAGTCTAACTGCACCTGTAACACTACGTAAAATGACAGTGTCTTAGTTGGTTACACTGTAGTGATTCGCCATGCCAGCACACAAATAGCTACTAATCAAATATAAATAAATATAAACGTTCAGTTGCTTTTACTTAACTGTCAGCTTCGAAGATATTAATTTCGATCGGTTCTTTGTTGTCATCATAACGGCGTGAAGAAAACTAATTAATTTTTAGTAAGTTATGTACTTAAACCCTTTGTTGAGTAGTGAGTGCAATTTCAGAGTGAAGTATCTAGAAAATAAAAATAAAGTGTTCTTTAATGTTTGACCAGGAATTTTTTAACTTGATATTATGACCCACAATATTATAACCGAAGCTTTAGGGTATATCTTAGGTAAGCTTGGCAAACAAAATACGTATTTCTAGCACTGAAATTCATAAATATAATAAAAATCAACGTTTATATTAGAATAGGTATTATATATTGAATGACCTAAAATCACTTAGTGTAACTGTATGCTAACCTGTATTTAACATCAAGAACTCATATTCTCCGTTAACAGTGTCTAATCTTAAGAATTGGATTATTAGACAAGAATGTATTTCACTTTACTTTTGACCACGTACAGATTTTCCGAGAGTATTTTCCAACAGTGTATTCGCATTTTTTAAAAATATGCTTAGATAATTTGAGAAATTGCGATGAATCTAACAGTCTAATAATGTGCTACCTGCTGGCCAATCGTATTAGTTTATCTCTAGGGACTAGAAAGAACCATCTTAACTTACTACAGAAAATTTCCTTAGAAGAAGTTTTATCTGTTCCCTAGTAGCCCCAATAATTTTATAGTTACCCCCAACTAAAGTGTACATTCAGGTTAAAACATTCTATACGAGAAAATAAACTGACGATTCAAAATATGTTATTTTGAAAAGAAAAACTTAGTCAATTTTGTCAAAATAGCTTCATAAATACTGAAGTTTTTACGAGGTATGAACATCGGGAAAATATTTTTTATATGCAATGGATTGTTATTATTTAATGCCGAAAATCTGCTTCGCCCATAATTATTTCATTGCGAGGAAATTCATATATCTCGTTGCATGCGTGGGTCGGATATTTGTATTAACGATCTCGTGAAAAAAATACTGGTCGTGGAGCTCAGGGCAGTTCATGCGGAGAGGAAAAAAAGAGAGCAAAAAATAACCGCTGTAAAACTCGTTTACAAAAAATTCGCAATAATCGTCGTAAAACACGGAGGGTATTCACGTGACAGCTTTATTGAGCTGTCTTGTTATTGTGTTAAATTTAGCTGTAAAGTCCTGCTTTACAACCTCTGCTAAACAAAACTCGTCACTGGCACTGTGCTAGCTGCGGTATCGCGCGCCAATGGAAGAAATATCGGCCGGTCGCAAGTTTCCAAGGCCGAGCACCCGCGAAAAACATAATCGATAATTTCCCAAAACCTCCTTTCATTTGAGACATACCAATGCAGGACTTCGGAAATGTTAATATACCCAACCAGATTTCCGATAATTTAAATATTATGTTACCAAATTTCTCCGCTAAATAATGGAAAGTACTGATAAAATAAGAGGCATCTGAAATCCGTAAAACAACGAGCGACCCGTTCCTCATTTACAGATTTTGAGTGTACATGTCTGTGCAGATCATACGTCAAATTTCATACTGAAATACACATTTATAAACTATTTGTTATAATAGGGCGAAATATATGTTCACAAGAGTTACCAAAATAATTTGTTACCGGCAAAAAATACCAAAGGCAATATACCCGACTTTGTTAACCCAACAAAATATATAGTTAATTTTGCAAAGTACGTATGTCTGGCGGTAAAATATTTGGTTTACTAAAATAAAACAAATAGTTTTGAAGTACACAAATGTACATTAATGATGTTGCATGCCGTATTTTGTAGTCATACCTCCAGAATTATTTTGCCGTTTACGTGACAATTAGCATTATTGCTATTTTTTAAACTGTATTAACGATGCTTCGTTCCGTTACAAACAATTCCGATAAATTATATCTTCAGGAAACGAAAAAGAAAGGCGTTCACTTTGTTAACATACATGTTAACATATATGTTATTAATTTTACAATCTACATATTTAATACGATTTGTCCATTACCAACGTTAAGTACTTTTTATAATTCGGCACAAAAATATATACACAACTAAACAAATATTTAGTTGTACTGGCCAAAAATTACGTCGGGGCAACAAATTAAAAATAACTAAGTATAGTTTCAGCAGCAAAAGTTTATTTACGTTTACGCAAGCAAATTGTTTAGTTGCGCCAAGCAAATTTTGTTTAACTCAACTTAAACTTTCCCTCAGTACAACAAAGTTCAAATACCTTTTTTGTTTCGAAAACTAATCTAGCAAACAACGTGAAGCATACGCACGCAAACAAATAGTTTATAAACAATTATACGCACATGATTTTAAACTGTAAATTATTTGTAAATAAAATTGTGTAATATGAGTCAAATAATTTACCAGGCAACGTCTCCGCAAGCATAAACCACAGAAGGCTGTTCTGTAAAAAAATTAATAAAACAGTAAATTTCCGTATGAAGGTCCGTGGTTTTACGAAAAATTTTAACACCTCCGTTAATAATATACCCACATGCAGAAGTATTCTTCAAATTTTAAGCTTTTTGTGGTTAACTAAACAAATTTAAAACTATTACTTGATCCAAAATTCTTACCTTATACCTATGATTCATTCCGTAGTTATGGAAAATATTTATCTTATACTTGGCCACGGAAATGGGTTGCATTACGTTTTGTAAACATTATGTAAAAAAATTTACATCATGTCAACATTTTTGTAACGCATCGACTCGTGATTGTAATTTACTACGCCAGTGCTCATATTGTTTTTATGTCGAAATTATACTTAAGTTGGCTGCCCGCCTAGGCAACAGTGCAATGTGCAGAGCTTCCGCCAATAGGCGTTTATTCGAAAGCTACCCAGCGTGCCTGAGCGATGCCTGCTAGGAAATGGCACTCATACAAAATTTCACTCGTGTATACCCAGTTCGGCTCCTCCAGAAATCCTTCTTACACTCATTTTTCACGCGGCTGAAAGTTGCAAAAATTGGTATTTTAGCGGCCTTTATTAGGTGTGGAAATCATGGTGCAGAATCTTTTAAAACTTACAGGTGGTTACAGTTAACCTTTTCAATACGACATATTTTGATAAGGTCACCAGTGAATGTCATATAATGCGAGCGATCGGCCTAGAGGTAAGAGTGAGGAATTTGAACATAACTGTATCGCCCTCAGCGATTTTACACTTTTAGGCCTCGAACATACAACATATTACTACCCAGGTGGCCACTTAATGTTCTTAATAAGTACACCAAAAAATACAATTAAATTACTTTATATGTAAGGTCAACAAATTAAACTTATAAACATTTATACATATATAAAGTTAAATTATTTAAAAAATAAAGGGCGGAAGTCTGTGACATGAACTATGTATGTATGTATGTATGGTTAAAAAAAAGGTCATTCACGATAAAGTGAGCACTGCATAAAGTTTTCTATCAGTTGTTTTGTAGCCATATTTACTATTTTTAACATAAAATGTTCCATATAACTAAAAACCAATGAAAATGTTTCAACACAACACAAAACTTTCACCTAATGGCGCAATAAAACATAGATTTAATTAATTACAACTTCTGCTGAGTGCTCAGTTTATAGCGAACAGCCTATATGTATGTATATAGACATTTCATTTAATATAGATGTGTATGTGTATATGTATGTATACATGTATGTATAATATCAAAAACTTCCCCTTCATAATTTATTAAGTAATTTTAAGTTTTTTATCAAAATAGTATATATTGTGTCACATACTTCCTATTTACATGTTATTAAGTACTTTTACGCTATATATGTCTATAAGTTTAATTTTTTTCCCTTATATATAAAGTAATTTAATTGGATGTATATATGTATGTATAGATATATGTATACATATTTTTGTAAAAGTATTTAATAAAATGCAAGGGGGGAAGTAAATAACATGAAATGTTATAATTACAAAAATGAGAAAACTATCCAATTAAGCAATTCAAAAGCAAATATGACCGACAGATGTAATTATCTACGGGTTGACGTCTGCGCAGTAGAAACAAAGAAAAAAGACATTAGTCGTCAATTTACTTACATATTTTAAGTATTATTTGTGATTTCGTGGTATTTCATCTACTCGGAGTTTATTACGTTGTTTATATTACGATTGCATATAATTTAAAATATATACATCTACAAACACATGAACTATATCTTGAGGTTATGGTTTATCGTAGGAAAACTTGACTTTTTTGCTGGATTTCAACACACGTTCAGCTCACCAGAAGATTGCTGGGTTTAGCTTGTACTTGCAGCTCTTGCCCTATTTGACTGAGCCAATAAGAATACCTAAATTGTATTATTTGGTGCTTATTATTGGTGTGCAGACAGCTAAGTTGTGTCAGAAGTATATCATCGAATAATATATGTTGCAAGGAACTACAGCGTTTTCAAAGGTATGTTGGCACAGAACATTTTCGCGATATATCATCATCTCTTATACATATTATCACATTTCAAATATACATACAAGATTGTTTCTTGATCGTCAGATATTTTCTGACAAAATAGCCACCCGGAGACTATGTTACATTATAACGGAAAATGTGTACGTTGTGTATACTGTTCATATGTTACAGGCATTTTTTATTCCTTTGGTTTATTTATTCATCGTACGATCCCTGAAAACTCTTGTATGTTTGAAAGAAAATAGTATGTAATATCACGCTTTGTGTTGGTAGAGTGGCGGGAAGTATATTTTGTTTATATATTTTTAATTGAGACTTGGCAAATACTGTGAAAACTTTGCTAAACAATTCCTAACTGTACTGAAAGAAGAATTTTCTAGTAAAGGATCCCTGTCAAACAATTGTGCTAAACACAAAATTGTTATTATTATTATTATTATTTTACTACCAAAATATTTAGTAGCGACAAGAAAATGTTTCTGTGGAAAGCACGAACTATATTTGGAAGGATTAATACTAACGAAATATTTTGTAGCTTGCACAAATTTTTTTTTTGTCCTGTGTGTCTTTTAATAATACCAACGTAATAATATCAAACTTGTTCATGAAATTAGAGTTAATTATTTTTGGTCTTAATTGTATTTTCAGAAAATCTGTTTCAGCGTTTATTATAATTTGTTTAATTAACGATGTAGCTAACAGGTGAGAATGATACTATTATTCAGCTATACTTTAAATAGGATATTATTTAATGACTCGAACATTCAGTAAAATATGTGCATCATTTCCCCTGGCTACAGTAGGATAAACCTAACACAAAGGCAATAATTAATTTTTTTGCTATACAGTATGGATATATAAACCTGTATTCCATAATTGACTAACACTTTCACATGGTTCATGTGGGTCAGTTTACGTAAATCTCTGTAGCGATTGACGATGCTTACAGGTTACGGGGTGAACGACTTGAATTTGGTTTATCTGTTAAGTTAACATTAACATGTACACAAATGGAAACGAATGACAGAATTATTCTTTATTAAATATGGTACTGCCGATTTACGCACACATAGGGCTACATATTATTTCATAGCACGTTAAACACGACCAAATTGCAATTTTTGTGATTCTCAGAACTGTTAAAAAATAGTAGTCATATCTGCTGCTTCCCTTGCAGCCTCTTTTAGTACATGTTAAGCCTAAAAATTTTTGTTAAATTTAAGCAAACTTTCTCCTTAGAATTTTTAAAAATATATTTCAACACATAAATATGCTGCGTGAATAGCAGGGCAGCATTTAAAACATTCGAACTTAAACTTACGAACCTTTATTAAACGAAACTGATATTCGGCGTACCGGTTAACTGAACTCTTTCTGCAGTGTTATTTAATTCGTCAAGCAGTGCAACGAAGTCAAGCCATAACATGCAGGCACATTAATTACAAACAGTAGAAGAATGTTGCGGCTAGAAAACGATGCGAAAAGAAATTGTGAACAAAATTTTCTAATTTTTTCTCTTCCATTAAAATTATATTGTTGATATGTAATCAGTTTACTGCTCATATTTATTTCTTGTAAAATGCACTGAGATAAGTAATCAAGCTCACAACTTTACATATTGTAAGTGAAATATTTGTGCGAGTATTTCTCTATATTTAAAAATTTTCCACTCAATCCTGATTGTTAAAGTTCGAAAATGGTTTCTCCTTTCCGATTGGTTTCGGTTGACAAATATTCTGCCAATGTTTAAAAACTGACAGTCTCGTGATCCAATTGTAATCACTTAACGAAATTGGCGATGATAGTTACATTTTTGCGAATGCGACGCTTCGCTTTGAAACGCCTGGTATGAGGTCAATAACAATGCTTGTAATTCTCTCTCTCTCTCTCTTTCATCTCTTACTTACTCTCCCGTGGCCTCGTATTAAATATTCGTATTCTGATTTGGTGAGTGCAGAGTTGCTTTTTTACGAACTATTTTACCGTGAATTATTTACGGTGTAACAACATGAATAATATGAGATACATTTCCTAAGTACCGTAAATTTTTTACCCATCTTGTAATTGCCATACAGTAACGATTTCTTACAATATGTATACCAAATTAACCCCGTTAGAAGCTTTTTTTGGTGATAATAAAGTGAGTACAAACAACCTCTGAGTAATTGGACGATGTTAAGCATGAACCAGCTATGCGCCATTTGTTTGATTTAAAAAAAATTGTTTCTAGTAATAAAACGGTGTTTAAGAAAACTATTTTCGTCCTATTACTTGTTCCAAATATTTACTCAACTGGAATAAAATGTTTTTGTTAGACTGTTTCAAAGTTGAGAACCTTTAACCCTAATCTGTTTACGCATAACAGGTTGATGCATTGAACCATACAGTTATATGTAACTAGTGCTAAATAATTTTTCCAAACTATTTCATTACAAGAGCATTAGTATTTTTGCATTCATTAAACTGTGCAGTGCTTGACTAATTATAATTGTCTAAATAAGCACAAAATTAGTATTATCAATGTACGCATTTATTGATGTAATCCTATTATATAAAAAATATATAATGGGACAAGGAAAGAAAATATCTATTTGTTTCAGGTTATGTGCAAATACACTAGACCGAAGACCTAATACTGCTTTATTAATTCATCTATTTTTGAAACTTCGAAATATGTTTCACTTATGTTATTTGGTTTGAAAAATGCTATCGGCTTTCTTATGTGCTATTTAAAACGTCACGAATTATTCGTTTCCATATCAGACGTTATATAAAGTGTAAAATATGTGGTACATTTAGAATCTTGGCAATTTTGATAAAACAGTAGTCGTTTTATAATTATACGCACGTTAACCGAATAGCAGCACAGGTTTTCATGTATTTCGTCTGTATTGAACATTTTAAAATTGTGCAATAAAATTAAATGCATGTAATTTTTCCCAAAACAGGTTCAAAACATTCTAAAAAACTTACTTAACGAACACTGTGTTAAATTTGCACACTATATAAATTATTAGTTTTAACAATACCGCTATTGTAATTTCATCATAGAGTAGTTAAACAGTTTTTCATACAGAATGATCTAAACGTAATTAAAGCGATTGTTGTTTAATATTACAATGCAACTAGAATCAACATAATTCACACCTATTCATTTTCGGCCAGTGGTGTCCAGAAATATGAGAACATTATGAAGGAAAGGGCTTACCTGCATTTTTTCTGATGCAACACATACACATAAACGTAGCCCGCATCATTGAGGTGTATCACGTCAACGCAATCCTGCAATAAAAAGTGAGTATAAAAAGTGAACACTGGTGAGGACGATACACCTAAGGTATGCTACATTGATGAGAAGAGTAGCATTCCGAAAAAAAAAAAACCCTAATACAACGCAACGTCCTCTACATTTTAAGACGTGTTATGTAGTACATCTGAAAATGAGGTATTTAAGTGATCTATATATATATATATTTTTTTTTACTGTTCATGTGTTATCATTGAAAATAATATTGGCTATAGGCCTATAATAGATTCGCACGAAAATTAATTTCTGGAAAAAGAATTCTGTGGAATTTGTAGATTGCAAATTTTACTATAACAGCATATTTGATACATGTACCTCATACTACCTTACCTTTTAAGGACATAACCCATACACTTACAGAATAAGGTTTTAAGGTTGGTTCCCGTGATTGCTGCGTTTATTTGTGTTGGATTTGCCCAACAATACATGACACCATATTACGCATGAAAAGTAAATTATGCTTTTTTTTTCCTTGTGACGCGAACAAGTCTGTCTCATGTTTTAATTGTAATTTTGCGGTTGTGTTGGCTGTACTCTAGTCTACTGTTTACGTGGAAACACCAGTGTCTTCCTGTGTCTCAGGTCATTTTCTGCGTAAACATACTAACTGTCAAACCTAGTATTGTCACACCATAGCCAAAAGTAAATAAAAATGTTTTCCTGTGGATAATGTGGTTTTATGGCAGCCTTCACTACTGTTAAAAACTATCGTTCTGATGCAAGCCAGGTTACATGGTCAGTTTATGGGTCGTGGTAATTATATAAATAATAAGAGTACATTATTAGGTATTTGCAGGTTTATCGAAGCTAATGTACGAAAGATAACATCGCTATCTTTGACAACTATTTTGCCAACATTTATAGCAAAATTTTTCTAGCGTGACGTATGTCTAGGACCGAATTTTTTATCCCGAAATTCCGTACATTTGTTTACGGCACGAAAGATTACGTTAAATGAATATTTGTTGGTCGCCAAAATAGTTATCTAGAAGTTACAACTTTAGGCTTTCTGTATTAACTTCGAAAAGCCGAGAGATGTACCGACTTCAAAAGCTAAGAGATGTTGTGTAGTCCATTTCTAAAAGCATGTATATGTTAATTGGCGTTTTTGGAGTAAATTTATGTGCCTAGTCGACATATCATAATGCTAGTATTTAAGATAAATACAGACAACATTACAGCTGAAATGTGGAATTCAATAAAACCCAAGTGTAATAGACTTAAGGACAAGGTCACAGTCACGGAGTTGGTATGTAGAATTATCATTAAAATGAATTAATTCTCAGAGGAACAATTCGATAGGATACACTTTTGAAACGAACTGTAGACTGTAGACTATAGACTATAACTTTCAAATTAAACAATTAGGAAGTAATTAATTTATAATTTTTTTATCGTTTCAACCTCGCAACTTCAAGCTCGATGGTATATATTATTATGGTTTGTTTATTTCGACCAGAAAATGTTCCTGGGGAAAGTATGTGAGAAGTATTTTACGACCCATTAAGTTTTATAAGTAAGTCATGTGTGAGTGAAGTGTCCCACTGAAGCAGTTGTTGTTAATGCGAGATGAGAAGGAGCCCAAGTCCTCACTTCTCGACGTCGTGAATCATGCCTGGCTGTGTGCGCGGTGGCACTTTAACTGAGACACACTCTCCCAGCCCGGGGGATGCCCCTCTAGGGCTCCATGAATCTCCGCGCCACAGATACCCGCTCAGGGACCGACACATAAATACGACGACGCACAATGGCGTCCTTTCCCCTTCCCCACGGCGCCTTTAAGTGCGCGAGAAACACGACTCGGTCTTCGTTCCCACCCCCAACACCAAGGCAAACCTCCCATCCTCCTCTGGCACTGTAAATCACGCGGGCTACCGCTGGCCGGCCAGGTAAAAGACCGCGCGATAGCAGATACGCATCGTCTGGAGGACCACAGCATCACCGATACCATCTACCAGATCTATGTGGGTGGCTTCTACCTCTGTCTGGGGACATTGTCCGTCACATAGCTGCCACAACTGCTTACTGCCGAGCTGTATCGGTCATAGGATGGATGGCTAACATGGTATGCTGATGTATAAATGTTAAGGATGTGTGATATTTTTCACTTATCACAACAGCGAGGAATGAGGTCACAAAACTTCTTGTCAAGGCTTCATTGCATATAGGATTACCATGTCGAAGTAAGCACTTTTTTTAAAGTAGAAAAAAAAAAAAAGCCCAAATTTTCAGTTCCACTCCCGGACCAACACAGAACATAGGTTTACTCTCCCCCCGTCTCTGAATATTCCAAGAATGCTAGACTAGAAATAGGCGAGTTCTCTGTGAACAAGGCTGTAGTATGCGTCGGTTCACTTCCGATAGTAAATAGACACTGAACATAATTTAATTTTTTCGATATTAGGAAACGTTATCAAAATATTATCAATTTTACACGAGTAAACGCTGTCAGTAATGTAATTCTGGCGATTTTAACATGACATTAGAAAAACAGTAAAAATAAGGTGTTACAGTACTTAACACACATATAATGCTGAACCTATATGAAAACAGAAGCAAACATGTACGTCCACTCCAATATATAAAAATATGCCTACATAGACTTGAATGCTACCCTAACCCAGGTAACCCTATGCCGTTTTTCCTGGTTGTGTAATTGTGTATCAACAATCAGTATATCGGCAACCGATTTAGTGTATAATTTGCCAAAACATTTCATGCAAATTCAGTTACGTAATTCACATTATTAAAAAAAATCATCCTACTAATTTAGTTATTGGACCTACATTATCCAACACGATAGGATCTTCAACAATGTGTACTTAATTATTCAAATTGTATGAAAATATTGGACTGATGACAGATGACTTAAAATTTCCATACGAAGATAAAGGCGATTCTCTCCATTATCGGGCCTAATAACGCATTACAAATACGACTCTTACAACGACTAGTTTTACCTTATGTAATTCATGTTAGCAGCGAGCAAGCTAGCGTAACGGTAACACGTTGTACTTGTATTTGAGAGGATCCGGCTTCGATTCCCGGTTCAGGACATCCTGACTTAGGTTTTCCATGATTCCTCGAAATCGTTACCGGTGAATGATGAGATCGGGCCTTTAATATATGTAATGATAAACTCCTTTCTTTGTTTCTGCCCTTAGGTAAAGTTGCCTATAAAGCTCTTTAATACCCTCGCTGTCGAAAAAAATGAACCCAATTATTTAAAAAAACATGTGTTTAACGCTATTTCGCTACAAATATACAACCCGACTGGCTATCGTAGTGATTTTCCTTTCAATGGGTAACTCATACCAAGGTTAATTCTACTACAGGTTAGAAGGAAAATACGTTTTCTTATGGGAGAGCTTGGAGCAGGGAAAATTTCTGCTGCTAGTTTCGCTTCAATAGCTAATGTACTAGATAAATGCGAAACCGTAGTAAAATGAAATTTAAATAAACTTGGAATTGCAGAAGTAGTTAAATTTAATTTTAAAGTGAAAAGAAACAGATTTTGCGTTTTAATTGATTAACTTACTATAACTTAAAATTCAGGAAAGCTCTGTGATTGGTCAGTTTGGTACACTACAGATACCAGCTCTCAAGCGGCAGAAATGTTCCTTGTGACAAATTTACAACATTAATCTTTCTAATCTGCAGTATAATTAACCTTACTCATATACGTAAATATTTATAAGGATCTTCAGGGTTTTTTTTAAATCCAATTCCCAAAGTTTAAAAAACACATGAAATGAGATTGAGATAAACCATCGATATCCGTAAAATTTCTTTAAAATATTTATGTAATGCTTAAATAAAGACCTGAAAATTAATTTCATGTATGCTTTTAGTCAAATAACCCTTAAAAGAATGAAAATCTTTTAAGTTACTTTCCCCTTCGAGACTATGTCTGTTAAATCCAATCGCGTAGTACTTTATGCTTCGTACGATCATATACTGTAAGATATCGATGCCTGATTATTCGCCTCTAATGTCGAATAACGACGGGGAAAAAACATATTGTATAAGCCATTATAAATTAATAAAATTCTGAAAAATCTAAAATGTTACTCGACAACTACATAATGCGGAGTAACTTAGTTCAATCGTATTGATACATAATGTGCTTCGAGTAAAGTAAAGCCACGGGTGGACAACTACTCATACATTATTCCAATAATAAGCAATGTCATACAGTTACACAAGCTTCACTTAAAGCCCAGTTACACCGAAAAATAACAGTAACAACATGAGAAATAATATTTTGTGCCAGGTACAAAGTATTTTATGGGAATCCACCCAGCAAAATGCATTTAATGGTAGTCACAAAAACATTTTGTTGAGACCACTGAAATATTGTGGCCACCACAGAATTATTTTGTGGTTACTATAAAATAAGTTTGCAGGGTAGACTTTCTACAAAATTTTTCTTTCAGTGAAAGTTAATAACAAAAGGTTAGTTACAAAATGTTATCAACAAATTGTAATCTATGGTGCACTATTCTATTGCAATGCTGATAGCAAGTGTGTTATTAAAATTGCCGAAAAATCCAATGTTACTAACATAGCTGTAAGAATGATGAACGGAAGTTAATAGCAATGTTGATGACAAAAATACCTACAACATTGTTGATAACATTGCTAGTAACATTTGTTACCAAATTACTTTTGATATAGACCGGCATAGAATGGGTCGGGAAAATAATGTTATCAACAGTGTTGGGGACAAAGTTATTAACATGTTTATAAAATTATTAACTATTGTTGCTAGCAAATGTTTTCAACAAAATGTTAGTAACAAATGTTATTAGCATTGTTTTTATAAATATTAACAAAGTTAATAACATAATGTTATTAACATGATGTCAACAATTTTAAATCATTTTTACAACATACTTAATAACCTTGTTGAGAACACCTGTTACTAGCAATGTTATCAGTGGTGTAAACTAGGCTTAAGATTTCTAAAAATATTAGTGCGTAACGCGTAAGAACGTCCACGTTTTATTTCCTACATCTTAAACTACTAATATTTAATAAAGAAATATCGTATTAGTAGGCTACCCGAAGGCCAGGATATTTCACCCCCCAACTGCTTGTCCCGGAGGATGACATATAATGAGGCCCTACGGTAGAGAAACGCCGGAATGAGAAGGAGCGGGTAAACTGGAGTCCTCCGAGGAAACCCGCCCACCAGCGACATCGTCCGGCATGATTGTCACATGTGAAAATCCAGGGTAATCGAAACTGGATCGCATTGCTGGGAGGCGAGAGGTCTGAACACTAGTGAACGAGAACATAAAATGTTTGACATTCTGCTCCTGGGAATTTTCTGTCACCCTATACCTTCCTTCATCTTCTTGTTAGGTTCAAGGGCTTGGGAAGAAACCACGACCAGGTTGTGGCAGTCGTTCTTCCCTGATACCGTTTTTCGGCCTATTACACGTCGTTCACAATTTTTTTTTGTGCGAGGAAGACGAGGTCGAGGGGTGACGGAAGCACCTAAGCACACTCCCCCTTAGCCTGTGCAAACATCCATTCTCACCCGTGAGCTGTCACATTCCGTACGACGACCCCTAGCGTCTCCTCCACTTCTTTGTCCGTGTACCTTGCCCGGGGTCTCCTAACATCTTCCTCTACCTGCGTGCTCGCAGAACAACCCTGGTGTCAGATCTTCTGCCACCTGCACATCATATCAGTCTACAGGATGCTCGGAAACTATAAACTAGCCCGTAATATGCCGCGAGCTGAACCCTTGTGGAAAACTACGACAAGAAGAGCTTAGAATGATAGTGGTGTAAGTCAGGTAAAGTAGTTTCCACAAAATGGTTAATTGCTGTTACATATAAATACATCACCCGTTTTTTTAGTACTACAATTTTACTTCGAAAATTGAATAAAAAAGTGTAATAATTGTAACGGAACTTTCGTTAAAAATATGATTAATATGAATAAAAAAATCACCTCTTAATTAAAGTGACTTGAACCTCTATATCATTCTAAGCCTCTCAAAAAGAGTAGCTACTCATAGTATATACCGGCCAAACTATTGATTTTAACGACATAGTTTACTGATGAAAAATGTTTCTATATAAGTTACGCTAGAAGTAGTCGTATAGAAAATTGTAGTTCGCTAACTTGGAGAATTTCTGTTTTTTTTTATAGGTTAGGTTAGTTTTGGTTTAGTTGGGTTATTTTACCCTACGTTTTCAATTTTCCGTTAGGTTAGATAAGGTTACCTTAGGGAATGTTAGATAATCTAACAACATAACTTGATGAAAAATGGTAAACTAAAGGGTAAAATAACTTAACCTAACCTAATGACAATTATGTATAGCGAATTATAGTTGAAGATGATGGAAAATCCCGAGAATGTTTTTTGCCAACGTATGTATCCTTCAAAACTTTGTAGTGTCCTGCGCCTTGCATCATTGAATGGCGGTTATGTGACGCGGATACAGACGAATTACAGATGTTCATTCGTACCGCACCAGAATTTGCAATTGCTCAGTCAGATAGCGACTCACCAGTAACGAAAATAAAAGTGTCGCAAATGAATACATATTGTTGAAGCCTAACAAACACAATTTTCCAGCGATGAGGCACCGTCCCTAAGTAAAGAGTATGACCTAACTCAACTCGTAAGGCAGTACCGGCCACAAACTGTCTCGTTGCGCCTGACTTTTAGTCGATGTTTCCAACTCGCACGTACAAAGTATTGCATACTACCAGGCTTTTTTCAAGTCGCTGCTGAAGTATTTTTGTGCGAAGAGCCCTATGCAGCTGGCGCATGAACATTATTGTAGTGTTTTAGGAGAAAGTTTTTAACATATACTTGTAAATGTGTGTTCGGTTTTTTTATCAACGAAAATAAAACACATTTAATACTATGCTTACCTATTTTTCCTTTGTAGATATCGTGCTTAGCAATATAGTTTTCGGCAATTCAAAATGGCTAAAAACTGTTTCTTCAGACTGCTGTCACAAAATACTGACCGGAATCGTAAATAAATATAAAAGCATGCTCTGGCTGCGGCAAAATTAATTGTTATAAAAACAAATTCTTTAAACAAACAGGTTCGAAATAAATAATTACTTATATCTTCCATTTTGTTTTAAGACTAAAATAACAAAATTTAAATAATAGTTTGAGAATATTACGAAAACCAGCACGCTTTTGTAGCAATTTGAAGTAAATATTTCAAACTAATCTTTAAATGTAATGTTGCATGCCATGTCCCTGGAGGCACGTGGTCGGCGGCTGTTTCGTAACACCTTGAGGGCTGGCCGATGACTCAAAGCCCGGGTGGCTCATAGTGGGAAAACCGCCGAAACTACGTCATAGATACCTGTCCCAACTGCGTCTTAACCCTTCGAGGGCGGCCGACGTGACTAGAAGCTCATCCGAAACATGATGAAATATCTATTTTTAGACCCCTGTAATGCGGG
>PNEQ01116157.1:0-23007 GCA_003012365.1 Medauroidea extradentata | reverse complement strand
TAGAGGATGGGGGCTTCAAATACCTTCGACAGATCAGTGTAATGCACAGCGGGGTTGCCTACGCTGAGTTTTCATTGCGCTCCCCTACGAAGACGGTACATTTCCGCCTACGGGTTTATAGTTAAAAAGTGCTTGTTTTGGCTCGTACTACCTGCCCTCAAGCGTTGTATCATGAATTAATATACACCCTGTATATCACAACATACACTAACAAGAGAGAAACGAAGTAATCGTATAATATGCGGTAAACTTCTGCTTGAGGATTTCCGCCACTTATGGTTGTTACTCAGCAACATTGCATGTTGCCGACGTAACAGGCGGTAAATGATGTTTCAACTGTTACTGGTGATTACTCACTGCTGCACACTCTCCGCGAATGCACCAGGATAAGATAACCACGTTGATGCAATGGGAAAACCGAACGTGTGGCGCGCTGCGATTGCTGTGACGTCACGTTTCAGTGGCTGGTGTGTGTGAACTAGGAAGCAACCGATGACACGCATTTCTAATGCAATGACTAGAGATGGTGGTTTATCGCGGGGAAAATTGAAGGTTTTCTGGGTTTCAACGCACGTTCAGTTTGTGAAAATATTACTGGTTTTCACTTGTACGTAGAGCTGTAGCCCTATTTGACTAAGCTAATAATAATCCCGATATTGTAATATCTTATGCCTGTTATTGGTCTGCAGACAACTGCGTTATGTCAGCCGTATATCACTTAATCATACTTGTCACAAGAAACTACCGTGTTTCCAAGGGTATGTTGGCACAATAAATCTTCACGACGTACCATAATCTCTAACAATGACTAAGCCGGCAGCGTTCGAAAAGTTACATCCACATTTTTATACACAGTACGATCTAAAATATTCACGCCAGTAAAGAGCGCGCATAGCAGCAATGCGGCAGTTTATGCACTTGCCAATGTTATCCTTACAGCTCCCTTTTGTAATGCTTGTAATAAGTCGAGATAAACGGATCATTGGGTAGAGGTGCGTGGATTTCGTATGTTCATCTGGCAGCAGTGTATATTTCTCAGTCCTATACACGCTCTGGCCAAAATCCAGTATCGATTGCCTTGCAACCGTACAAGTGGGTAGCACATGATAACGCTGTGAATATTTACTTATTTATTACTGGCTTGCTTTAGTCAAAGGTGTGTCGAGACAACCGTCATCCATGCAATCATAGACGTTACAGTGAAGTATATGGTAATGGCGTTCAACGTGACCAAGAATATATCCACGAAATTCACGCACCTCTACTTAACGTGCACTGGTAAATAGACAGAGGCACGATTATTTCGCGTATTGATTCTACGTCAGGTTGAATGTCAACAACGTATACTTTTCTGTCATCACTATGATCGGACAACAGTTGTTTTGATACACATTTGACAACTGCAAACCAGTAATAAATAAGGAAATAACTCGTGGTGAAATCACGTGGTACCCGCAAGCACGATGTTGCAAACTTCACCTGAAGTACTCAAGGATTAAGTGTTGCAAACTTTATGATAATAGCTCATGGATGTCTCAAACATGTAATTACACATTTAGAGCGGATAATACTGAGGGATAGTCCAAGGTGTAGAAGAACAGTTAACGCCAATAATGAACAAACCCCCTTTTATTAATTTAAACTACGCCTTTGTATATGTGTAGCCTGTATCGGCACAATCCAATGTATGAACCCAAAGCCAACCGAACTGGGAACTCACTTACGTCTCTCGCGGATGGTTCGCGCTTCGACTCCGGGGACGCACCGCTGCCCTGGCTGTGCCCTCCTGGACACCGGAGCTGGCTGCCCCTCGACGTGTTTGACGACCCTCTGGCTCGATGTCGTCCAGCACCTCGTGTCTCCTTGCCTTTTCGTAAGCCTTTATAGTCGGGGCCCGATATGTCATTAAAACAACCTCACTCAGCTTGCCCCGCCCTCGGCTGCGTTCATGGCTATGTTACTCTCGTAACAACAGTTAGAAGCCAACGAACAATCGATTATGCCCATGGCCAGTAGTTCGTGTATATGACTGGTAAGTCTTGGCTGCAACCAGATGAATACGCGGAATAATCGCGCCTCTATAAATATAAAACAGAAAATTTATTCTACTGCACGTGGTACCTGATAAAGCGGCTAGTTTGGTAACCTGCTTGAAGTTGTGTGTCCTGACAGCAAACTTAGTAATAGCAACTGCATACTTTCAGAACGCTCGCTACAAGACATGTGTTTATGTCATAAAATCAACTAGGAATGTAATTAAATTGAAATGATTTAGGCCTACTTAGGGTTTTTAGGTACTCATATTACTGATTAGACCTACCACTAGTTGCATAGACTCAAACGATGCTTTGTAACTAAACTGTTCATTCTTGTGACAAAATAGATTTTTTTTACTATCTCCACAAGAAAATGTTGCCAATTTTATTTATTATACCTCAACACAGTACTATAATCCAGTTCCTTACGCCCTAAATACACGATGCCCAAAACCGTAGCAGTTTTCATACCATTATCTGTTTTAGTAACCCTTTTCTTTATGGTAACAGAAACTAGGTATTAAATCTGCTACGTTTTGGGCATCTAGTATATGGGGCCTTAATTACCACAAGAAAGAACCACAGTAATTTTAATAATTTTATGTTTATAATTGATGCAAAGAAAAATCTTAATTCAAACAAATTAAGAACTAAACATTTGAAATTCACAATATGCAACTTATAATGTATAGATCAATAAAATGTACACGGCATTACAAATTTAAAAATAATAAACATAGCATGCACCAATAGGTTAAATGCACTCTTGTAGCCAGCACGCCAGAAACTAACACGTAGTCCTCAGCAATATGTCGCGAATTACAGCAGACCTGCAGAAGACTGGACTCCACAGCTACGACTCTTCGAGTCATACTTGAGCGAAGTCATTGTCCATGTCGTTTTTCCCGACGTCGACTTACGCAACTTTCAGAACAATCAATCAAAAGTAACATTAAATTACGACACTATTATAAATACTAGAAACGTTTTTCAGCCGGCCGATCAAAAGGCCGGCGACAAATGCTCCGTTCGCACCCTATACTTAAGAGGGCATAGTACATAATTCAACGCTGAAAGCATTAATCTATAGCCTAACTGTAGGCTTATCGAAGCTAATTTGCGAAAATTAAACAACAGCAATTCTTGACAATAGTTCTAGCCAACGTTTTAAACAAAAGTGTTTTCATTGTTACGAACTTCTGAGGCACAATCTCTGACGCCGGAACCTCGTGCATTTAACTGCGGCGCAAGAAATCACGCGTACTGAATTAGTAATTCTGGATAAATATTTACTCATAAAGCTGGCAATTACCATTATCTAGGATTGTCATTAAGTATTTTATCCACATTGGCTTCGAAAAAAGCGTAGAAATAAATTCAAGTTTTCAGCGTTTTATTTATCTCTCACGCTCTCTTAAGGGGTAAGGAAAGATACGATGTCGAGTGGACGACCGGAATACTGATTCGTCAATAAATTTGAACTACTCATCAAAATTCGATGAGATTTTCTTGCCGAATAGATATTTTATCAGCGGACGTTTATTTATACAGCACTATGTGGTACTTTACTTTCGAGTAAATAATTAAAAACTGTTTTTATATAAATAAGGGGATTTCGAAAATACTCGCTGTTCCATTTGAAAATAATCTGAACATTCGTAAACCTCTCGCGCAGAAATTTACGGAGAGTAAAATTATTTTCAAATCAATACGCGAGTATTTTTGAAATTCAGTTATTAGAGAGACATAGATATTATCATATTAAAAATTATAAAAATTACAGTTTTTCATTTTTGTAGATTTTGTGGTTTCAAACTCTTATTTTTCTGAAAACTGTAGTTAATGTTTTACTCGAAAGTAAAGCATACTACCGCATAGAGCTATATAAATAAATGACCGATAATATAATAGAATATCTACTCGAAAAAAAACATCGAATTATGATGAGTAGTTTAGATTTTATCGACAAATGTATATTCCAGTCGTTCGCTTGACATCTTACCTTTCCATACCTCTTAAGGCAGAGTCAACATGGATGAAAAAAGGCCGTAGTAAATAAAGCTACGTCACCCAGCCCGCCCAAGGAATGAATGGGGCAACATGAGATGGGGATGCCGCAGAAACGGAATGCATGGACGAAGAAGGGGTGGGAGACGATAAATCCTCGGGACAAATCTGTCGAGCAATGGCAACGCTGTAATATTCACACTAGCTGTAATAAATTCAGACAGCAAAAATACACGTTCAAGTAACACGAATCTCGGCAAATGCCGGATTGTAAAGAAAAAACATGACTCAAAAATTGTACAATATCTGTGAGGGCACGTAAAAGTGACGCGAAATTCATAAACAAAATTATAATTAGCGTTATGTAAAAATCAAAAAGCATTTTTTGGAAATAAGTATATTACAAACAATTTATCATTTTTAAACGAGCTTCAACTTGCAATACGTCAAGACTTCATTAAATTGTGTATAAACCAAATGTTCTTCGAAGTACAAACAAAAAGTTTTTTTCTTCGATAAAAACGGTTTCGTTCATTTCGCAACTTTCCTTGCGTTGAACCCACTCAAACATTCCACGTAACAAAAACATATCGCTAAGTTCTAAGTTATATATATATATATATATATATATATATATATATATATATATATATATATATATATATATATATAAATATAAATATAATAAACACACACTCACATGTATGTAAACACGCACACACATTGCTTGTACTTGTGCGTGTGTGTAATATGTATAAGTATAATGACATACAAACACGAGGAATGAAAGATGTGAGACCGCTGTAAAAAGCGCTAGCAAGAATGTGGAAGGCACGGGCGGAGAAGGGTTGAATGTGACGTCATCAAACAGAATGTTAATGCATTCGTATGATATGGCCGCAGCCGATATCGAACATCGTGCATCTCGCAGCCCTCGTGCTGCGCGCGAGACGTATACATCACAATGACTGTGGACTGCTCTCTTCCTCTCGGTACACTCACTTCCGCGCGATAGTGAACCCACCACACCGCGCCACAACAGCTCAGCAAACACTGCTCTACCATATATATGGTGTCTAGAAACAACTGCACAATAACCACACCGCTCGAATACTGGGATAACTCAGAGACGAAAATGTAAGCGGTCAAACGTTGTACAACATTATTTTACGTGCACTATGTGGCAACACTGCACAGAGAAAGTCCTCTCTTGCGCGCCACATCCAAGTATTATCATTAGGGATAATGATTAGAGATGATTAGAGACATGCAAAATTCGCGTTATTATTTGGTAGCAGACTAAACTTCACTTTCCTATACATAACAGAGCATAATCTGCGAATCAATTGGCCACGAACTTTTACGTGTTGTCATTTACGTGTGTTACGTCTTTACAGAGATTGGCCTCTCTACCGTGTAAGCATTCTCCGCGGTAAGTCACGATAATATCGGCCAGCGGGAGACGTCGAACGAGCATATAGTCACTTGAAGTCTAGTCAGTTGTCAGAAAATAACGCGAATTTTGCATGTCTCTAGAGATGATGGTTAGAGATGGTGAAACTACGCGAATTCAATAACATGCATGTTAGAATCAAATATCCTATGTATACTCAAAGCCCTGTCTATTCGTGCATTGTCTGCTGTTCCACTGAATAACAGCTAGTGGACAAATGGTCGGGGCTTAAGTGTGCATATGATATTTTATTCTAACAAGCAGGTCATTGAATTCGCGAAATTTCACCATCTCTAATTATGGTATACCGCAAAAATAGTTTGTGCCAAGATATCCTTGAAGACACTGTAGTATCTTGCAACATATATAATTCGTAGGACCTGGTAATTTTCGCGAAAAGATTTTTGCCCCACTTTGTTTCATTGTCTTACGTATACACCTGCACCTCAACTTCATGATTATTGGCAGAGTTTTTTTGTGCAGAGTAATTATTCATTTGAGCGTGCCAATCAGTACATGGTTAACTGTGACACATCCCGTCTGTTATTTGCGGGTTTAACCTCCACACGCTGGGTGTTAAGGCATCCAATCACTGACCACATAGCAGAGCTGCAGGTGTGTACGTAAGACACTGAAACTAAGTGCTGCAAAAATCTTTTCGCGAAAACTACCGGGCCCTAATAATTCGGTGATTTACTTCTGACGCAACGTAGCTGTCTGCAGACCAATAACAGGCATCAAATGTAACGATATCGGAATTCTTATTGGCTCAGTCAAATAGGGTAACAACTCCACTACAAGCTAAACGTACGTTGAAATCCAGCAAACAGTCAAGTTTTCCCGTGATAAACCATCATCTCTAATGATGAATTATCGCGGGAAAATGTGACTGTTAGCTAGGCTTCAATATGATGTGATAATTTCTCACGTTTCTTTCGTTGCTGGTAAGTCCGCATTTGGCTTAGCCAGTGCTTGTTCTGGTGCTCTACTAATGAACGTCTGTGATTTGTCTGTAAACAGCTAAACCGTGTTATCATAACCGTCGGCCGATCACACAAGGCACAGGACGCCACACTCATTTGGAGAATAACGCTGGCCGAAAACATTCTCACGATTTTCCACCATCGCTAATTACTTTATTTTCGTTACGCCAAGTAAACGTTGAACCATGGTTGGCCTCCTCGGAATTCTAACCTGCACCCATAATATGCAGGCAAGAACAACACTAGTAAGATAAGTCAGATCCCTTTGGAGCGCAAGAGGGGACTAACTACAGAGCTACGTTGCCACGTTGTGCACGTAAAATATCATCGCACAAACATTTTGCTACTAACATTTTCGTCTTCAATTTAGCACAGGATTCACATGGTGTGGTTATTATGCGGTTGTTTATAGACATACTATATAGTGGAGAACAATACTTAATACGGCATAACCTTGAGAGAATTCAACTGCCTACTTTCCTCTAGGTTTATTGTATGGCTTCATTACGTGGACTCAATGACAGTGTAGTAGCGTTATTAGAAATACCTAGACATTTGGAGAAAAATAAAAGAAAATTAACGTAAACGTGTTATGTGACAAAGCTTTAACTACTAGCTGTATTAATTTAAAATTGGTTGAAAAATTATAATGTGCATGAAGCACATAATCGACCAATTTCCCAGAGAACAATTACTTTCTGTCGTTGCAAAACTATTTTATTAGTTCACCAACGAACATTATTTTTTAAAATAAAAATTCGAATTAAGAGGGCATGGTACATAATTCGACGTTAAAAGCATTAATCTATAACTGTAGGTTTCTTGAAGCCGATTTGCGAAAGTAAAACAATAGCAATCCTAGACGATAGTTAAAGCCAATGTTTTAAACAAAATTGTTTCCAGTGTTACCAACTTCTGAGGCACAATCTCTGACGCCGGAACCTCGAGAATTTAACTGCAGCGCAAGAGATCACGCGTAACGAATTAGTAAATTTGGATAAATATTTACTCATAAAGTTGGCAAATATCATTACCTATGATTGTCATTGAGTATTTTATCCATATTGGCTTCGAAAAAAGCGTACAAATCAATTGATATTTTCACCATTTATTTATCTACTAAGCACTCTTAAGAATGTCTAGTAATGTTTTATTTTACTAAACGTAGTTTCCTCTGCTGTCATGTTTCTTCTTCCTTTTTTAAATAATCTAACATCATTGCAAAAAAATACGCAATGTGCCTAAAATGTGGTAAATAGATTTTGCTCTCTATAACACCCTTGAGCATCGTCCACTGTAGCAATGCGCCCGTTGTCTCTATCTAGAAGGCTAAAATTAGAAACAATTTCTCACAGCTTACCTGAGATGTAAATAATTCAATCAGCGTTCTCTTCTGGCTATCATTACGCGAAAATTATAAAATTAAAAATATCACCAGAGGAAAGGTCTGCCCGTTGAATAATATTTTGTACAAATATAAAAACACAATTCCTTCAAAAGGACCTAAATAAAAACTTAATATTTAAACGTATTCTTATAAAAATGCTTAAATTTGTACAATTTTATTTCAATTCAATAATTTTTTGGCCTACAAAAATATTCTACTGTGTTTTTATTTCCTTTCTTATTCAGAGTGAATTACGTTATTTAGTTACTTAACAGGTTTTCGTGATTTTTTACGTACCTATTATACAAACTTGATGCACCGTTATGCAAAAACTATTAAAGTTTAATAAAAAAGTTATGTGAGGAAAGTGAGGGCACAGATAATGGCTGCAAAACAAAAATTATATCGTATAAACATTAAAAATATTAAGATTTTAGTGACGAGTAAACCGGTTGGCGTAAGGCCAATTATTACAGCTTTAACATGTCCGTGTAGCAAAAGTAGGCGACTGCAACGTATAACAGCTGTGGAAAAAGACCATAGTTAATTTGTTTTATAATGACCAAAAACAAAATTGGACGTATTTGACGAGCTACTCGCTGCTGTAGCCTGCCACCTTAAAAATTAATAGTGTAAACTTAAGCGATTAGCAGACAGAATTCTAAAAAAATAAAATCGTTTGCTTTATGACAAAAACATTTCTTCATAATCAACATTTACTCGCATTTGGTTACGCTCTCAAATAAAACGTAAGGGACTAAGGATGAATGAATGTGTAGTGTTGTGATGCAAGCATTAATGCACTACATGTGCTCATAATTCACCTGAAATTGGCACTGCGTTTTTATTAAATGTATTTATTTAAAGCAAACATTGTTACATGTCCATTTTTTTCTTTTATTGTAAGGTGTTGGTGAGTGAAAAAACACTGAATATATATATTCAATTAATCTAAATTAAATTTCGAGATTTTTGTATATGATTTAAAGTTTTCTTTTTGGTAGTGCTAGTCTTATACATTGACACACACAGGCCACCACACACACCGTTTTCATCAATTTTGGTACTATCTATTGTCTCACTGTTGCTTGGCCCATGTACACACATTACAACTGTACTAGATCACAACACACATTACACAGCTTCATGACTTCACTTCGCAGTAAAACTTACTAGCCGGTTTGTAAGATAGCTGGCCAATATTTCTAACAAAACTATTATTAAATTTAAAATTTCACCACAACATGGGATGGTGGGTAAACAAGACTTCCTTTGCTAATGTAAGAAACAAAAAATTTTTACTTTCAGGATGCTTTAGTGTGCAGTATAGTACACTAAGTGATGATATAACTTAAACATTATTTACACTCACATACTTCTGAATTCTCCAAATGCTGCATGTTCTATTTAATTATTTTTTTTTTTAAATTTATGTTTGTAACGACATTGTTTATAGTTTATGTCGATCAAAGCGTCTCGTAACACTGCATTACAGAATATCTCAAGAATATCTGTCATGGCGTTGTGATTTGATGTTACTCGAGTTATGTCTAGGTCACGCAAGTGATTCACTCCCAGTTGATCAGTTGGTTAATTTTGAAATGAGTAATATAATTTTTTTCTCGACAACGCACGAATCAACGCAGCGCTTTTAAAGTTACGATTTGAGCAACTATACGTAAGTCGACATAAAGAAATTAGGTAGGCTATTTATTTTTTAAAGAATTATTAACTTGAAAATCGATCACTGAGAGAATGTGCGGTCGTTAAACGCTTGAACGGTTTCTTAACGTCATGGTAGATGATCTTTACGGGGGCTTGTTCAGATGGCAGTTTAAACGCAATGGCAATAATAAATTCCCCGTATACATGGTAATAAACATGACGTGGCACAACTAGCTGCTTGAAGACTCAGTATATGAAATTGAATTTTTTACCATAAATTTTAAAAGAAAATACCAATTACCAAGTTAATATTTAAATTGTATACTACTGTGCATTTAAGTTTTATGCCCATTTTCAAAGATCATAACTCATGAATCCTCAGATTAAAATAAATTCTTGATACTAAATCATCGTGTGTATAATGATATTATAACTGGCACGTAACTTGTTCATGTAGAAAAATACAAGAGTAAGAAAGAATTTTGAATTCACATTCAACATGTATGGAGTCAACTTAATTTATCAAAGTTAGTGGATTACCATTTATTGAAGAAAGAAAAAAACTAGCTTACGACGTGGCTGACAAAGGAAACAATACCAAGAGGAATATTAGTGAAGTGATGAGTGATCTCGATATGGAAGGAACTGAATAATTTAAAAATGGGCGAAGTTGACACACGCAGTGGCGGCTCGTGGGTTGTTGCCAGGTGGGGCTGCAGTTGCCAAGAGCTGTACAGGGTTGTGCGCTGGTTGTCTCTACAGCCACTGACACGTTGATGTACAGGTGCCCATTACTGCTGAGTGGTCACAAAAGATCTAGTATCCGGCAAATATGTTATGGTCGTTGGCCTACGGCGCGTTCGTCAAGAGTGTACAGTTCCGACAACTACAGCCCCACCTGGCAACAACCCACGAGTCGCCACTGGACACACGCCAAAGTCTACTCTCGCCGGACTTAAGTATAAATTCGTCGAAAAATACTGATGTATGTCATTACGTAACCACATTATGGTTGGAACAACGCCGCTATATTTGATTTTTTAAATTTTTGCTGTAACTTTCGTTTTGGTTTATTTTTATACATTTAGCCATGACAACAACTTCCGAAAAGATTACGTATACACTTTAACAGAATCCTTTCATTAATTTAGCCAGTGAAACTGAACAACAAAGACATTTTAAATTCAAATACTTCCGATCTACATTTTGTTAATAGTGTACTACGGCAGTCGAGGCCAGTCCTCTATGTCATATTTTACGCTCCATGTCACATGTAAGAATAATGCCGAAGGAAATAATCAAGAGGCCAGTGATATTCATACAGGACGGCCCTAGCACTGAGCACGTACGTTAACGTCGCCATCTCAGCTGTCTGCAACTAGGTAACGCGCGGGTCAGGCTAGCGGTAGTTGATCCTGGAACGGGCTTGTCTCGATAAATCAAGGAAATACAAACCAAACGTATGGCACAAAACATAAGTGAGCGGCTACGGTGTAATATTCTCTCCTTGGCTTCCGTTATTAACGCAGCTGGACCGTGTATCACTGTC
This sequence comes from Medauroidea extradentata, assembly GCA_003012365.1. NCBI lineage: Eukaryota > Metazoa > Arthropoda > Insecta > Phasmatodea > Phasmatidae > Medauroidea > Medauroidea extradentata. The sequence goes on along the minus strand of PNEQ01116157.1, from coordinate 11,927 downwards.
TGTTGGCAAGGTGCAAAGTAAGAGGCCCGCTATACTTGCAGACAGCGGACCTGTTTCTTCACGCTCGTTGATTATGATTGCTCATGACCACGCTGGCTATCAGATGAACGTTCAGTGTAATGGCGAGCAAAGTATGATTTAAACGTCGTTGGAAGTATTTCGTTCCTACGCCGCGAGCATACAGGTGTGCGTCCTCGACACTAAAGAGTGCTGGATACGCCGTTCTTTCTGTAGTATGAAGATGTAATTACACATATGGCAGAAGTACAGTATATTCCACTGTTGTTGGCATTCTCGCTCTTTCTTTCTCTCTTCTTGTTAGATCATGCAGTGAGTGACTGTTGAACGGATGTGGCACGGTGTGCGAATTCTTAACAGGTCTTTAAGAGGGCGTGGAACATAATTCAACGCTAAAAGCATTAATTTATGCCTGTAGGTTTCTTGAAGCCAATTTGCGAAAATTAAACAACAGCAATCCTAGACAATAGTTTTAGCGAACGTTTTAAACAAAATTATTTCCAGTGTGACGAACGTCTGAGGCACAATCTCTAACGCCGGAACCTCGTGCATTTAACTGAGGAGCAAGAGAACACGCGTAACGAATTAGAAATTTCGGATAAATATTTACTCATAAAGTTGGCAAATGCCATTATCTAGGATTGTCATTGAGTACTGCATCCATACTGGCTTCGAAAAAAGCGTAGGAATCAATTGATGTTTTCAGCGTTTATTTATCTACCACTCACTCTTAATATTTGGGGCTTGAGAATGAGGAGGGCGGGGTATGTATCAATATTTTTGGTCCGCGTTTAAGAGAAGTCCTCTACTGGCGAATAGACGGTGTTGCAGCGTGTCACGCGTATTCTTTTTTACGCAAAACCACTTAACTTGTACGTATTATGTTTATCTACGAAAAGAACGCACACATGAAACTACGATTCTATGACCTCAAAAATGCAGCATGTTTGTTAGGAACATGATTTTCGGGCCTTTCAAAATGGCTAATAACGTTTTATTATTATTATTTTTTTAGTTTGCTGTAACCCCGTAAATATTACCTGAATTCGTAAAGTGTAAAGCGCGAGGAATGCGTTGGTCTTTACTTCATACTATCCAAAAATGAAATACCGTATTAGGGTCACCGGTTAAAGTCCCATAGAAACAAGACTACAACGGAAACCTTGCACGCCAGTTTGGCGCTGAGAATAGAGGCGATATGCTTCCCGTCTAGCGTGGTACTCTGGCTCTTATACCTCCACTGTTCCCATGCGTCAAAGGTGGAAATTTGACACCGCGAAGGACACCTCTTAAGGGCGCCGCCTAACCTGCGCGTTAGAAGTGAGGTAGCTACAAGGGCGACTTTGAAGCGCACAACGAATGTCGCATCTCCACAGCGAGTCAAACGTTGAACTAGCGTGCAAGAATCCCCGCCGATCCATTTCTTCTATGGGACTTTCAGCGGTGGCCATATGATTATACTGGTGGAAAGTCTGCAGCAAAGTTCAATGCACGCTTCGGACCAAGTTTTACACACATCTGATTGGCACGATTTGAGTACGGAAGTGTTAAAATGCTGTTTTTAGCAATGTTTTTTAGGCAATGTGTTCCTAATTAGCTCGGTGTCTTAAAAACGACATTACGTCCTTATCCGATGAGTGTTTTCTTTTCATACACTGTCACAATGGGCACATGTAGAACAGTTTCATAATAAAACATAGTTACGAACACACTGAAAACCTTTGAAGTGCGTGGCTGGCAGCGCTTGTAACATCTAGGTTTTGAGCACTGGTGATATGAGGTGAGTATGAAGAAACAGCAGTATGCTTGAGCGGGATAACGCGAATGTCCTGAGAGAATCCGTCGACCATCGACAACGCCCATCACGTTCCCCGTTTGCGAAATTCAGGATTGTTATCCCGCCGGGGATTGATCCCGGATCGCATTGATGGAAGGCGAATGACCCGAAAACTGCACCACCTCGCATCTTTTATGCTTTGATGTATGCACTTTGGGATGTTTTCTAACTCTACTGTCGTTAGTAACCGCCCCGTTTCCACTTGGGAATGACCGAGCGAGGTGGCGCACCGGTAACATGTTGAACTCTTATTCAGAAGGCCCGGAGCAACGAGCTATGTAGTTAACATAGAGGGGCGGAAACGCTTCCAAAGTGAAGCCCAATTGAACGGCTCTTTTGACCCTAGAAAACATGGCGAACAGCAGAGTGGCCAACATTATGTTGAAAATCCGTCATATGTTCGCATAAAATCCGTTACTTTATAGATCTACTATATTCCCGCTAATCACAGGAAAAAGTGTCAGTAATTATTGTAATATATTATACTGTAATAATGTTTAAATTAGCATAATAGCTCTCGTATTTTGACCGGATATGAGAGTCCGCCATTTTATCTAGGGTCAAAATACCACGTTCAATTGGGCTTCACCTCAGAGCCTTGGAGATTGCTGTTTCCGCCCCTCTATGTTTACAATATAGCTCGTTGGCCCGGAGTTAAATCCCTTATTCCAGTCCTCCTGGTATACATTTTGTGTGGTTTTTCAAAATCTGTCCTGGCTAATGCTGGAACAGTTCCTTTACAAAGGGCATGGCAGACTCCTGTCCCATCTTGACATTGTGTCTAATTGTGTATCACCGTATGTAATGACCTCGCTCTCAACGATATTAAATCCATCTTCTTATCTTACGATCAGTGCAATGTCTCTGTCTAGGCTGACTGCGTGAATTACGGAGGGAAAAGTAGTCTAACGGGCGAGGGACTGTACACGTTTCCTGGGGCGAAAAAAAATCCTTAATATAGGCTAATTAAAGCTTTGTTCTTGATTGTTTACCTGAATTGTGCATGATTTATTTTAATGTGTTTACTGATTCTAAGGCATACGCTCTATTTACGTTGTCCTTCACTAATTAGAAAAAGATAATACAAAATAGTTTAATGAGTAAATAGTCCAATGCAAAAAAATTGATTAAAAAATTGGATGAGTGAAGAGATTTTGATCAGCTAGGTTTTTAGCACTGGTGAGAGGTGACATGATGTGAGTATGAAACAGCGCCCGAATGAAGCGGCGGGGGAAACGAAGGTTCCCCCAGAAAACCAGCTGACCATCGGCATCGTCCAGCACAATTGCAACATTCAAATATCCGGAGACCGGCCCCGACGGGAATCGAAACCGGATAGCCGTGACGTAGAAATTGGACAGACCATACTAAGCACGGGCGGAGTTTATAAACGCGTTTCTACAAGAAATAAAAATAGTTTATCAAAAATTATCGCATTACGTAGTTGTGTATATTCATGTGTTTCTATAGTACGTTATGTAAAATAATTTGTGCGCATCGACAAGACACATAAAGACCTAATAATAGAATTTCAAAACTGTAATAAATAATTATGCTACGACAAAAGATGAGGACGACAATAATTCACAGTAGTCTAGAGAATAAATGGCTACAATATGATTCGGCCTCTGCTACAATTTTATCAATGTCCGTTCGCACGTTTTACTGTACCGCGACTGACGAATCGTTATCTGTATTGTCAAATGACACAGATGGTGGAACATCGCAAGCATCTTTCGTGCCACCGTATTTTGTACAACATTGTAGCGACCTGCAATTATGATTGGAATATGGTTATGCAAAAGTTTAAAAAATAATTTAACTATCGTATACGGTAGACTTTGGACACGTGGGGTAACAGTTACACAATTTTTATTTGCCATGTGTGTCAACTGTGAGTAAATATTAATTAAATTTTTTCTGGATATTTTTTATTTGGAATTTATAGGAAATATTTATTTTACTCAGGTCTGCCATATTAGCGAGAAATATTATTTTAAGTGTCCCAAACTCACCCTACGTGTCCAAAGTCCCCATATCCCCCCCCCCCCCAAACCATACTTGCATTACTCTTTAAATAATATATTGAATGTAATTGCTAGGGTTCGAAAGTAATAAATTGGTGTAGAAAACAACTGAAATGCTACAGAATGACATTCGCTATTGCCCTAGTGTTTGAGTCTACGCGTCATCCTTGTCCGTGTAAACCAATAACGAACACAAGAGAACATGAGAGTCAAACAGATCTTTTAACTGATGAAGACAAGTGGCTCAATCACAAAAGTGACGCCGATCACAATGTTGATGGCATTCCTTAGCATGCGTCCAAACAAGCAAATAAACTTCCACTTTATCATCCCACTTTAAAATTGCTTTGCGCGAGTTGTGAAGACCCTTGGGCGACAAGACACCCCCTGTGGTATTTTTAAGCTCGTGTCAACGCGGGTAGGCCTACCTGAAGGGACAAAAAGTATACAGTGGGAAGGGGAAAACAAATAGATGTACGAAAATTGGTGTTTTTTATCTTTAAAGCTACATTTGCAAGGTTACCAAAGTGAGAAATTCAAATTCGGATGTTTGGGATGTGCAGCCATATTTTTCGGAAACGGTGATAAACAGTACCCGGGTAGGCAGGGGTAGGAGGAAGATTAATTTATGCACCGTTTGCACTGTAATCTGTTCTCATACAGGTCCAGCTGATCAGCCATGAAATAACAATCTCACATTCCCCAATAAGAAGTATTTTTTTAACCACTTCTACACATAAAGAATTAGTGGGTACTTACTCCTGTCTTAACGACAGTGAATTTACTGGAATTTAGTCAGCACTAAAATCCCAAGAATGTTTGTATATTCCTGATAATAAAATCAGCGCAATGATTAAAGCAAGGAAAAAAACCTTTAAAAGTACATAGTAGCATATTTAAAAAAAAATTCTGTGACACCTGTCATTTGGAAAAAAATTAGGCCTAACAAACAAACAAACTTCAACAGATTACAAAAGTTAACTGGCTTCAACTAAGGCAAATAAAAATTGTGAAGAAAATAATATTAAGTTTTTACGAGCACAAAATGCATACATTTCTTTTCAGAATTAAAAAAAACGAAAAATAAAGTAATTCAAAATGCTGAGAGAGCCATTACGCAAAAACTATGGAAGATAAAAATATTTTATAAGAACAAAATTTAGTCACATTTTGTGTCTAAAATAAGAGAAAAAAATTATGGTACAAATAAAAAATAAAAATATGGTGATCCTAGAGGCAAGAACACACTGTAACACTACCACACAAACATTTTTTTTTTATGTAACGAAGAGGGTATGTTTGGAAACTGGTATTAATTCAATTTGCACATATAATGTTAGCAGGATTTGTCATCACTGGTATCCTCGTAAATATTACGCTCGGATTAATAGACAGCTAAACCGACACTTGACTAATCATTAAAAAATCGTAATACAGAAATTAAAACTTAACAACATGATTGAAAAAAAGTTTTTGTAAATCAGTTAATAAATAACTAGTGAACAGGGACAATGCTAGGGAACAACTTTTGCCAACTAAATAAACCAAAGATTAGTCTAAATGATACATTTCTGTTTAAATATTTGTAACCGGAAATTTGGTACATTTAATTTCCGTACAAAAATGAATTAGCCAAAGTAATTAAGTCTCCACAACAAAATATTCGTCCAGGAAGTCGACAAAAACATTATACAGGATTGCCAATTTTTTTATTTTTATGAAACATTATTGTCGCTTATTGATTATAACATCCTCTCCTAAAAAAGTGTTTCTGTGTATTTCTAGACAACATGTGAACAAAGAGGAGCGAACAACCACCGCGCTAGTTGTAATACGCAGTGACTGTAACGGGGTCAAACGAAGACGTAGCCATCATAACATTCTCGTTGTCTAGTTGTCGACAACCAGACGGGCGCTCTTGGAGTCTTAACATTCGTATCGCCGGGCGCGTCACTACAACTTCGGAATATGCTGACATACCGCCAAAAACACACTGCGATACCAGTCTCGAATTTGAGATTTTTTAAAAACTCTTTTGCCTGGCCTGGTGAACAATTACGATGACAAGACATAAATTAAATGTAATCTTGGAAAATTCACACTTGCTTCACAATTACAGGGGACGCGGTAGCCGAATGGTCAGACCAATCGCCTTCAAATAAAGTGATCGATTCCCGGGTGGGTCAGTCCCCAGATTTTCGCATGTGGGAATCGTGCCAGACGGTGCCGTTGGTCGGCGAGTTTTCTCGGAGATTTCCCGTTTCCTTTGCCCTTTCATTCCAGGGCTGCTCCATACTCACCTCACGTCACCCCTCACCAGCGCTGATGACCTAGCTGTTAAGTGCTGTCTCAAATCTCTCTCACTCACTCACTCTCTCTCTCACACAGTAACAAATGGCCATTTATTTGGAATTCGATGCCATTTTCGTGTAGGATCACGTATGGCGCCTTGAGTCCTAGCTAAAATTCTTTCATAGCTGTAGTTATTTGCACTGAAGTTCGTTGAACTTTTTTTAAAACCTTGTTTAAGTTCTAAGACTTGCTTCTAGTAATGATATACTTGTTTATTACTCAGAATATATTTTTTCCAAACTGTTTTTTTATAGAAATTTATCTTACTGAGATAACTGTGTACTCACATCATTAACAGAGGCCCTACTTATATTCGTGCTGAAAATTATCTCCTTCCCCATCCAAGTAAGTTTCAACTGAATGCCCTTCTCCAAATAACTAGGCTTCAATCACGATCACCATTGGGGTGAGGGGAGAGGGGAACTGATTCTAGACACGAGACCACGAATTTCCCTGCATATCGATAGAGGTTACCTCCTTAATTCTTCACAGAATATTTAACAAACTAGAATCCATAAAAATCCTCGTATCTAGTCTAGAACACATCGTTACCAACTGACTAAAAAAGTATCTCGATAAATCACGAGTCACCATTAATTACATGTATCTAACGAAACTAAAATGTCGTGACTTATAAAACTATCAGGAGCAAATACAGTTTTAAATATTACAAAAACATCTTAAGGCTCAACATACTCAAAGAGACTGCTTACAGAATAATTTATCTTCATTACGGTCAAAATACAGTTTCTTTGTCACAACACATGTTTTGTTGTGGCAAGTAAAAAAATTAATAAATAATTACTTCAAAGTAGCTTTAGGTAAAGAAAATTTTTGCTTAACATGTACAGTAATGGCAACGAAAAATTATGTTACAATTAGAATATTTTAATAATAATTTTCATGGTGACAAAAGTATTTTAATCATAAGCTTTACAGTAAATATTGTTATTTGTGCTACAAAGAAAATGAAACTGTTCATAACAAAACCTGTTTAAATTAAACCGTAAATAAAACGTAGTGTTGCATGCGGTGTGTCTGAGGGATGGGTGGTTGGAAACTGAGCTGAAACACCTTATGGACTAGCCCATAACTCACAAGCCGGACGGCTACGTGGTTGTAGACACGTCGAACTACATAATAGAGACCTGTATCAACTGCGCCTTAAACCTACGAGACCGGCCTACGAGGCTCAAGTCACGTCCCAAGCATGATGTAATGTCTATTGTTAGACCCCTATAATTCGGTTAATTCCCGGAGTTTGGCTTGTATATAAGTCCCGAATCAACAGATTTGGGGAGAGTTCGCTATTGGTAGAGACATGCAAAATTCGCGTTATTTTCTGACAGCTGACTAGACTCCAAGTGACTATAGGCTCGTTCGACGTTTCCCGCTGGCCGATATTGTCGAGACTTGCCGCGGAGAATGCTTACACGGTAGAGGATGAATCTCTGTAAAGACGTAACACGCGTAAATTACTACACATAAAACTTTGTGGCCAGTTGAATCGCATATTATGCTCTGTTATGTATAGGAAAGTGAAGTTTAGCCAGCTACCAAATGATAACGCGAATTTTGCATGTCTCTAGCTATTGGTCGTGCTAGAAGGTGCTACGCTTGTGGAGAGAGACTGGTGAAGACATCCTTGGTGACGTTACAGTTTGCTGTGAGACTGAAGGCACATACCTTCGGAGAAGTATTGGGCGAAACAAGAGGACTGGAGCTGGGGGTCGACGGACAACAAGGAGCTGCGCGACGGGAACCGAAGACCTCAAGAGTGAAGACAGTGGTGCACTCGGAGTGCTGCGCATTACATGGTGAGCCATAACCACTTCGGACTGTTAAGGTTGTACATTGTCACTATTTGAAAGACTGTTGACTGGATATATGACTGAACTTTTACTGTGATTTGTAGTCTTTGATTAATGGTAAATATTTTTGTGCTTTAATTGTCAATGTCAGTTAACGTTTCTGTGGCACAGTAGTAATTGTGTGCATAATTAAGGGTGTTGTGAAGATTATAATTGATTGCTGTTTTGTGAGCTTTGTGAGCTAGTAAATCAATAACTTAATTCAATTATTTTATTTCTAATTATAAGACTTCTATCCCAAAGAGCTCAGAAAATTGCCCACAGGTAAATGTTTTGCTATTTATATATATATATATATATATATATATATATATATATATATACATACACACACACACACACACACACACACACACACACTAGCTGGCCGGCTGCGGCGTTGCCCGCGTGAAAGTATGTAAACAGTAACGCTGGATAAAATATGTGATGGAGGCATTTAACAGCTAGCGTACTCAATAACAGTGAATTATAAATTGTCTTAGCTCAGTGTAAAGAGCGCGCAATATGCTCGTATTATGTCATAGTAATTCTCATCGCAAAGTCTTGCACGGGATACGAACCCGTAACCCCACCCTTTCCACACCACAAACTTTATACAATACCTGAGTGTATGATAATTCTTTCGTATGTAGTGGCTACAGTCCAAAGAGGTTTTATTTATGAGTAGATTGGCAAAAAGAAACGACTGTTGAATTATTTCTCCGTGATCATTCTCTTTTTTCGGGAGACTGTAACCATGGAGGTATTAGTCTATGGAGTGGCAGCTGCCGTACATTTCAATAGTAATCGTGCGAAGCCGATCATTTTCGAACATTTTCGAACTGCCCATGCGCAGGACGTTATTTTTCAGTCGCCATATTTTGGGTGGCAAAACAATAGCAGAAAGCCTTGTAATTATGTAATTTTTTTACAAAAATTCACGCAAATTCTCTATTTGAATCGCACACAACAGTTTACAATTGCTTCAGAAATATAAAAAAAACCGAATTAGCTCTCGCTGTGTGTATGTACTTTATAAACTTGATGAATTTAAATAAAAGTTTCTTACCTGTACAAAGATAATCCTCCGCAACGATCGAATCTGTTTGTAAGGCAAAGAGCTGCACAAACTTTCACCATAATCTGTAGTTAATAACTAAAACATTTTCATTCAGCTCAATGCTATGTTTACATGTTTTTGCCACCACTAGCTCTATCCTTGTCTTTAAACGTCGTCTGTTGGCCGGCTTCAAATTTGCTCAAAGGCTTCCACTCCACAGACTAATACCTCCATGACTGAAACATTTTACTGCTTTTCACCTACTTAATTTTCGAATTTCATAAAAACCTGAATTCGATTTGTAGACATTTACATAAGCTTCATTCTTATTTTAAAAAAAAATCATCTCGATATCTTAACGGGTATAAGCGGTACAGATGATTATTTGAAATCGCATTTTATTTTTTAACAGCTTCCAAGGACGAATTTCAAAAAATCCTGAAATTACTTTTTTTTTTTATATTTACGTAAGATTTATTTTAAAGCAAAAACCATTTAAATATTTCCACTGGTTTAGGAGATAAGTGGGAATAATTAAAAGACACGTTATATTTAAAAAAAAAAAAAAAACTTTCAAGGACGAATTTCGAAAAATTGTAAAAACACTTTTTAGATATTTACTGAAGCATCATTTAAAAAAAAGTCACCTCAGTATCTGGAATGGTTTAGGAGAAATCACGGATTAATGGAAAACACATTTTAGGGCTTTTCACCCCCTTAATTTTCGAATTTCACAAAATCGAAAAATCTGCTAATATGCATTTCTGGGAGCAATATTATAAAGTTAAAAATGTATGATAGCATTCCCGGTTAATGAGATATCAAGGATTCTTTTAAAACACATTTCACTCCTTTTCACCCCCTAAATTACTGAATTTCAAAAATCTTTCTTATTGGGTGCCTACGGGGCAAGTGGAAGCTTCCCTCAAAACTTCATGGTTCTAGGTCCAGCGGTTTGGGCTGTGCGTTGATGAGTGAGTGAGTGAGTGTGTCAGGACACTTCATTTTATATATTAAGATTTATTTATTTGAATTGCTGTAAACAGGATTAATTCACCACAAATATAGCCACAAAGTTATTTATTTGCAGTAAAGGAAACGTTTACACTTTGCTGTTCGGTATAACAATGACTGAACGTACTAAAAAGGAGTACTCTAATTAAACTGTTCCCAATAAACAGATTGAAGAACGTTGACCACCGGAAATTGTGAAGTCTCTTCTTATGCAGTTCTAACATAAATGTGGCCATTTCTTGCAAAAACAAGATTTTTTTTTTTACTGGCCAAGTTCCCGCAGCGTGCAAAGTGCTTCGAGGCAATCGTTTCGGTCAGGTACTCGGGATAATTGACTGCGAGTCACTAGTTTCGGCATTTACCACGGCGTCGAGTTCCTGGACGTGCAAAAATCAACTTTCCTCGTGATAAAGGAATCCTGTTCCCTGTCCACAGCAGGCCGCAGCAAGTTGCTCAATTTCTAAACGCCCTCGGGACATGTTACATTACGTGTACGTATAAACTTACAACCTGCCTGAAGCGCTAGAGGCTTATAGTTAACTATTTGTAAATAAAAAATCAAATAATAAAGTGTTTTTGCTAGCGATGCTTCTTCCTGCATCACGATAGAAAGGTCGATGACATTAAATTACTACCGGTAGTAAAAATAGGTTTCTATGCAATAATAATTCATATTTTCATCAAACCAACAGTAAATTTTATAAACGTATGTTCGGTGTACTAAGAGTACAGACCGACGTCATACTACTTTTGTAAGAAAGTTTCAGACGTCCATTCGTCTTAGAACTACTTACTCATACAGGTTTGACGACTTGCGGGGGTCACATTACATTAACGAATTACAAATTATAAACAAACAGTGTTATTGATAACTAACGTAGGTATGTTATAATCCCCTCCCCTACCCTCTCACCAAACCGCCTTCCAGTTCTTACACCAACAACAGACATACCGTTTGCGTAAAATATTCGTTTTCAAGGCGAAAAGAATTAACTTCGCTCTAAAGGAACAGTCAAACATATGTACGGCGCTGCCAACGTTATCATACGATTTTGACATCACTGGAAAAAGTGATACAATACATTGGTGACTAAGCAGAAAAAACCTTCAACATTTTAAACATTATTTTATTTTTGTCAAATTTAACGTTTACAGCTATCAAACTACTAATTTTCTAATACTAACCGCGTCACGGTCTGCCGATAAAAATAAACACAGAATTCCAATAAGTTAAAACTAAAAAAACAATATTATCGCTACACTACCGAAGCAAACACAAATAGCAATGTATTTGGCGTGTTTTATACAACCGCTATGTTGAGTATTTGTTTTAAATATAGTGTAGCGTGTGCATTTTTCATTATTTTTTAATGTATGGGTTTGTGTATATTTATTTATTTGTTGCTCGCCACCAGTATAATTGTTGCGTTTTTATACGTTTTATGAAAAATGTTATTTGTTTACGGCTAATGCGAATTTATTTTGTTTCGTAAAGATGACAGATTTGCCAGCCAGAACTTTTATTCTAATTTCTTAGAACATTCGTGTAATTTCTCTCGATGTTAACGAGTGCACTGAACTAAGCGCAATAGTTATAAACAAAACTGGAGTTGAGACTAAAACTGCAGGATTGTAGTACTTCCATTCAATTAACAATTCAGTAAGCATAAACCAAGAGCAGAGTAGAATCACAAGGTAGCTTGTTCTAAATGTCCCGTAACATACTTCAAATGAAAAGATAGCTTAGGTGTGTGTAGATCCAGAAGTTT
>PNEQ01116156.1:0-23007 GCA_003012365.1 Medauroidea extradentata | reverse complement strand
ACTAATTTTCTGTGTTTCGTATGACGATGCTGACGTAATCTTCTTAGGCGTATTTCCTCAGCAGAAAGCTTTCTTCGCATTTAATATAGTTTCGTGTGTAAACCAGGGCTTTCTCCTGTTAACTGCTCAATTATGCTTGTCTGTGCATTTTCACCTGTGTTGTGTGACATGACAGTCAATTCACTTCTTGTCTGGTATCCACCACGAAGAGCAAAATTCACTCTTCCCGGCCAGAAACCTGCATAACTAACTGTTGTATCTTTCGACTATACTTGTGGTTACGTTATGCAGAAGGATTGTTGTATGATGAGCAACGTGGTTTCTGGCGGCTTGTATTTCCTTCCATAAACCAAAACTTTCCAATGGAGGAACAAAGTTTTCATATTATTCCGATGCCTTGCAAAATAACCTCTCTCTGAGAACTTAGAGTGAGAACCGAAAACGTGGTGGGCCATTGTTGATAATTTTATTTTAGTTCTTCAACACGTTGGTAGTACTGCAATTCCGTCCGAGAGCTCCTGTCTTTGATAGCGCTAGTTACCGCTGCTCGTAGTCGCAACATTCTGTCCGAAACAAATTTTCGAATTCCTAATGACACACAGGACCAACCTCATTTGTGGCTTCAGAAGCTATCTCTTGCAGTCGGCATAGGTAGTTTCTTATTATAAGGTTTGTACACTCTATTTTTTGGATGTGATAGTTTGGATCATATGGTTTACATTTCATTAACTGTTGCATGGTGCTGCTGTCTCCATCGCCTAAAAATAACCAGTACATTATAAAACGGGCAGTGATTTAAAAAATGTGCATATTTTATCAAGCATGTGACGTAATTAGACACACCTCGATACATACAACGACACGTCTGTTACTGGTTTACATAAAACGAATAATTTCGATAAAAAGTGAATTTTAATGGATTAGACATATTAATGGATATAGTTTGAGGCCTGGAGCAGGAATCGTGATGCAAAATGTACAGGCATTATTAATTATACATTTCTGAAATTATATCACTTGGTTAGACGTCAGTCATTTTATGATAGACTTGCATTTTGATGATCTTGACGGTGACCCTAACTTTAAAATCTGATTTGTAGTGTAAGAGATTTTTAGTTGTTTTCCAAGCGCGGCTTTTGCAGGCGGCCACCTCAATGTACATCGGCAGTGAAATATAGGCTAAATATACTCAAAATAAACAGCACAAGTCGAATGCACAATAATTCTGAAATCTTAAACACTTTCGTTCGCTTTATGTTGATAAGCCAACTTTTGGGCTATCTCAATATGACTTTAAGAACGTATATTGTTAATGAAAGTTTAGTTATTTAATTAAAATATCATAATACTATTTCTTTATAGCAACAACTTCAGTATGAAGAAAAACAACGGCTGACAAAACCTGTAATAGGAACTATCAATCGAAGCGACTAAAATTAAACAAAAATGTATGTTTTATAAAAGTATATTTTATTATTGAGTGCAAACGAACTACGGCATTCTGAGTTGCAACTATGCGCTAGTGTACAATATATAGAACATATATTAGGCCTTCCATGGTGAAATAACTACCTTGTCACATGTATAATTTGAAGGCCGTGTCGAAAATTAGTATTACGTTCGGTGTCATTTCAAACTGTTCTTACACACCTATAAGACAGTTGTATCTCAGACCATGCACAGAAATACTGTTCTTGAAACCTTAGTTCTATAATAATATCGGCTTCCATAGCTGATAACACTTTGTCTCAGTTGCGAAATCATACATGTTTGCAAGCAGGTTCTTCTGTTTTTTTTTTTTTTTTTTTTAGCACAAATGCAGCAGTACTTGTTTCTGACACTGACAAATACGACCTTCCCGGTGCGTATACCGACAATACATGCCTAGGAAGAAATTACACAAATACTAAAATTGTTACTTTTGTTACTAAACGTATAGGCTTACACCCTAAGCTATATTTTACTCAGTGCAACACTATTGGAAGATATACCAAAAAAACCAGTAATTTATTCGCAAATGAAATATTATTCTGGCGTTACAGGTAAAATATTGACGATTTACTCAACATTTCAAGCAAATTACAGTGTAAGTGTGCAAACAGAATGTTTCTTGAATATGTGGACATTCTTTGCAGGCGTGTTCCTCACAAAAATGTGTAGGTACGTACGTATTTAAATGCATACATTTATACGACTTATCCCCTTAAAATTCATCCCGATGACACTACGTCCCTTTGATGTGTAGCCCTCGGTTAGTTGCACGTTTTGATAAATGTATGAACGAAGTACCTGGAGACTCTGATGGTAAACGATTAAATGGACATAGATCCGGTTGTGTGATGATTATAACATTTTGTTTGGAGACAAATAGAGGTTGCAACCTTTACGATATGAAGAAATCTTCGGCAATGATTGTGGTTAGGGAAAGGATAGTACAGACATTTTAATCTTATTTTATGAGATTCTTAATAAAATGCCACGTAAATGCCGATTAACTATTGGCGCAAACCCTTCTCATTTCTCGCAAAATAAGGGCTGCATCCCCGATCTGCTTACAAATAATTACGTTGTTAGTGTTTATATTTACATAGCATATGGAATCATGTAAATTTAATCGTTTCCAAGTCCCGTGGTTGCTTTTGCACATACGTTTTACAAAACATGTGCAATTAACTTCCAATATCTGAAAGGGGCGAAATTACCTTCGTATGCATTTTAGGTGTAAGTCATGTTTACGCTCAATATTTTCGTGAGATATACGCCTGCGATGTAGGGCCTACGTCAATGCATTCCAGAAACATTCTGAGAAAATATGTAGGCTATGTGTTCTGAATGAAGGTTTTATATTCCATATTTTGCTATAAAATTATCTTGGCAGCTGGTTGCGAAAAAAAAAAAAAAAAAAAAAACATTTTACTTACCACACCAGATAGAGCATTGTAGTTCGTTCTGTAGGATCTCTTACTCCAGGCACCATGTGTTGCAACCGTTATGAAAGAATTCCATCAGCGTCGACATCACCGGCTGGTAAAGCGAGTTCGGCTTCTTCTTTCGCAGCCTCTTTCATTTTCCACCAAGCAATGCCATGTATTACTGAAGCCAGTTTTGTTGAATGTCTTTTGAAGGTGTCTTTGAACATGTAAGGTATATCCAAGGAGGCAGAAATATCTCTCCGTGCAGAAAAACTTTGACTCGTCATCATCATGCTGCTCACACATGCTGTATTAATGATCATTAAATTCATCTTCTGATTCGGGTTTTCTGGATCCAATGTTTCTTTAAATCAGCACATATTACACTGGAAATGGTAAACACAATAAAAACCTTTGCTTTCTTCTTTAATAAGTTTCATATTTACAAACGATCATTCAAACATACCAACATGATGACTCATGCGTTTAATTTCACTGAACATACAGGCTACATCAAAAATTCTTTTTCCAGAAACTGTACATTCATTGGGCAAAGAAATAATTCTGGTCATTTGGTGGCAGTAGAGAACTATTGCGACAGTCTGATGAAGCGGTTGATGGTTTACAATCACTGGTTTGAAAAATACAATCGAATGTATTTAGAAAAGAATGCGCACTGGGTGTGTATGAGGCACGCGTCAAAATGTTTCCACACAACTCGACTAGGCAGGTCAAGCAGGGTTGAGGAAGACAAGACACTTTTTTCTCCCTCCCTCACTGGCTGTCTTACTTCTCCTCTTCCCTCTTGCCTGCACTTCTACCCGCGCATCAACCCGAACCTTCGCGTCCTCTTCTCTTCCGTCTTTCCTTCGTCTCAGCCGCGCCTTAGCGACAAGAGGGCGGCACCTTACAGCAACAACACAGCGCCGTGCAGACGTGCGGGAGAAAGCTTGCGGCAAAAAATTTAAAGCGACGACCCTATTATTTTATAGTTCAATTTTACAGACCAAAGTTCCAGCCACTCGCCTATACCCGTTAGAACCCCACGCAAGTGTTTCAACTATGTTCAAATTAAGTGCCAAACTGGCCATTTTGGCACTTTTCATCGGTCGAAATAATGTATTCATAGCCTCATTAAGGGCTTGATATTGGTATACACGGCTAAAATGATGCTTCTTTTCTATTCGTAAGAAGAGAAATCTACGATTTCATTAATACTTTTCGTGTAAAGCGGTAAGAGCCGGACGTCTGTATCACATTTAGTCGCGGACCCAGACGGCCACCTTAACACCGCTACCGTGGTGTGCCAGGGTGGCATTGCACAGTTGGTGCGCAACATGGAGAGACTTTACACATACGCAGAAATGGCAGATATGCATCTCATGTATGGTGCTGCTGGAGGTAACGCGAGGGAAGCTCAGCGTCTGTATGCACAGACATTTCCAAACAGACATTGTCCAGGACATCGAATATTCTCGTCTGTGGACCGACGGTTACGCGAGACAGGAACACTTATAGTGAACAGGTATGACACCGGCGTGAGACGCAATGTTAGAACAGTCAACTTCGAGGAGGAACGCATCGGCGATTCACCATCAAGTTGCATACGTGGAATTGCTCGCACAATGCATGCAAGCCGCCAAAGTGTGTTGAGGGTTCTGCATGAACAAATACTACACCCTTTTCATCGCGAAAAGGTGCAAGCATTACAACCAGCTGATTTTCAGTCACGAGTCAATTTCGCTCGCTGGTTTCTGCATCAACGCGCAAACGAACCTGGATTTTCTCGCAACATTTTGTGGACCGACGAGGCTGCTTTTACGCGTGATGGCATTCACAACAGTCGAAACAGTCACGTATGGAACGACATCAACCCACATGCGATGGTTCAACACCGCCATCAAGTGACATTTTCTGTTAATGTCTGAGCGGACATTGTCGGCGACAACCTGATTGGCCCTTATTTTTTGCCGGCGCGTTTGACTGGCCGCCTCTATCGACAGTTTTAGAGGACATACTTCCAGTTCTGTTGGAGGATGTGGATTTACAATCACGCCAGCATATGTGGAACCAACATGACGGAGCTTATGCACACTTCAGTTTGGAAGTTCGTCGTCACCTTACCACCACATTTGGTGAGCGATGGATAGGCAGAGGTTGACCTGAGAAGTGGCCACCACGCTCCCCAGACCTGACGCCACCTGATTTATTTCTGTGGAGTCACCTGAAGACATTAGTATACGAGACCCCGATCAACACAGTAGCTGAACTTCGTGCCCGGATTACTGATGCATATATTACTATTCGCAACACCCTACACATGTTGCATCGCGTGACGCATTCAATTGTTCGTCGCTGTCAATTGTGTAGCGAAGTAGGTGGTCGCCACTTTGAACAGTTACTGTAAGAAAATGTGGCATTTTTGCAAGACACGTTCTCGTGCAGTTGCAATCTAAAATAAAATAAAAACAAAACCAAAAAAAATTAACACCAATGTACAATCATTAAGAGTTAATCAATGTTTTTTTCCCATTTGGAATACAACTATCAGAAGATCTGTAGAAACGTGATTCTTTCCTATCGTGTAACCCGCATTCGCATACAGCAAATAAATAATGGTCGTACGGCCACTTTTGCCACGCGGGTTGCATACCTGGCAGGCAATAAAGTGCACACTCACATGTGTTTCTTCTCAATAGTTCACATAAACATGATGCGTGAAGGTGACTTGTATTATGCATTTGTATTACATCTTTGAAAAGCAATACAAAATATCTACACGTTACACGCACATTGGTAGGACCGTACCACCCCCTCGTTTTTCGTTTTTCTCGAAGTTGTACACCACAATAGTGGTTGTGCAAATAATTACGATCAATATAATCATTCACAATACCTTTCTTATTGTTTGTTAGATTTAATTTTTGTTCGGTAAAACGTCGCTTTGTAATGGTGGATATCTCCCTTATAAGTTACTGTACGATATTTTTCGTATGTAATGTTTTCAAACACATTTTGGACAGAGCAATAGAGCACTTCCAAACACAATGTACGCAGTATTGCCTATGCTCTCCTGGTACTCTATCGCTTCAGCCAAAGCTTCGCGTGCATTTTTCACGAAAACTATGAGCTCTAGACAGTTGTAAAAAGAGGACCATTTTTATTACAAAGCTCGCATTACTCAATAAAACATCGTCAAATGTTCCACTATTCCGATGGCACAAAAGTTTAGTCCACTTAGAGGGTGGCCACCCCTGTTCTTTTAGTAATGACTGAAGGTATCAACCAGCATTTGATGTGGGTTTGAAGACTATTATAACAGAAATCAATGTTCAGAGTATTGTCGTTTTATATAATTCTGTTTCCGATATTTAAAATAAATACAGTTTTCAAATTCGATTTTCTGCGGCTCATTACTCCCACAATATTACACTAAGGTACAAAGTTTCCTACATATGTCCTACTTTATTTTCCATTAGGAATCTCCTCCCTGCGTTTGTACCTGGTAGTTCAGGACCAACCTGTATATAATATGTTGTTAGTAATATTGGTATTGTTTTCAAATAAATTAACATATTTGAATTTAATAAATGCGATATACTATCAAACATTAGTATATACTTGTAGAAATACACAGAGTGGGAAAGGAGTGGTTGGAGGGGGGGAGGGGGGAGAAAACTAGCTGTTGCTGGCGACACTTTGTTAGCGTGGTTTTCAGGTTAATGCGATTATACATTTAACACAAGAACTCCGTACGCGTTGCAATGACCCTCAGAGAAAGAAAGTGTTTGCGTTGTAAGTCTGTTTATTGAAGTGCATTTAGACTCACACTATTGTCTGTTTTTCCACCTGGAGCGTAGGCCTACATGAATAAATGAGAAGGTTAGTGACGTGTGAGCAGACCACACATGTGTGACGAGCTCGGACTCGCCACATTCAGTACAAACACTAACTGAACAAAGAGTTATCACAAAGGATCAAGCGAGGCGTTGCTACGGTAACACGGTGGACTAGTATTCGGGAGGACCCAGGTTAGATTCCCGGGTCCGGCCATCCTGATACCGGTTTTCCATGGTTTTCCGAGATCGCTCCAGGCGAAAGTTTGGATGGTTCTTTATCAAAGGCCATGGCCGACTCCTCTCCCAGCTCCTGTCATTGTACCAAGTTGCGTATCACGGTCTATAACGACCTCGCTGTCGACGAGATGTAAAGCACACTTAAATTAACTTCGTCACGTCTGAATGAAGTTATAGGAACGCTTAAGTTATAAAAACAGGCTGACTTTCATTTAGATATTTACATGTTATAAAATCGGTATAGTATATTAAGTTTCAGAAGAAATGTTTTATAAAAGTTTGTTAAGCAGAACAAACAGAATTTTTTTTACCAAGTCTAAAGAAAAGCCTCTTTGAGTCGCGCAAATGTTCTGTCTGAGTATTATCTTAAGTTGAACGTAAAAATATGCATTCCAATTGTCAATATAATTTCATAACCAAACTATTGCAATAAAAATCTTAATCAAAGATTGTGATACAATCTTTCCGGCGCTTCAGACATCGTATAAGTAATAAAGTTATGGGAGGTCCGTGATGAAGTGTGCATTTTAAGACCACCTTGTCGAGAACAATAATTACAATGTAATATTTATTGTTATTAACTTATGAGTACGAGTAGAATGCTTAGTTTATATTAAATGAGGAAGGAAACAATGGAGAATCTGAAAGGAAAATAATAAGTTGAATTCAAAAAATACTTACCCTATATTTTACCACTTATCCTATTAAAATTAAATTTAAATGTTACATTACGGTAAATGTTTTTGTATTCTACAAAAATCTTCTGAAACAAAAAAAAAAAATATATATATATATGTATAGAAAATTCTAACTGGTGCAAAATAATGTCAAGGATCACTTAAGTAACTGTTTTAGAAAGGTTTTAAGTTTTTCTGCGTAACTGTTTGGTCCACCATTCAGCATCGTGCACCGTACTGCCCCCTTCCCCAATTCTCCCCGGCCACCCCAAATAGGTAATTTTTGTTAGAAACCTTTGCGCGCGCTCGCTTGCACAACTCACCAAAGTTTCATCGTAATATGATGGATGTTATAGCCTCGCATACGTTGCAGACAGACAGTCATGTTATGTACGTATATAGAATAAACGTACTGCAGTGAAATGGCTTAGCAGATAAAACTATGTGTTTCTAAATACTGACAGATAGTAGATCGTCGTCGTGCAACTGCGGAAACGTTCTCGACAGTAACAATTGTTTGCCTGTCTACTGTACAACGATGTATAGAGAGAAGAAAATATGATTCTAATAATTCCTTGCACAATGCTTTTATACCCACTAGAGCCATTAATAAGGAAATATTTAAGGGTGACGCAGATACACGCATTATTAATAACAGTGTCTTTATGTGCATATTACTCAAGTATCGTGTAGTGTTTTCTTACAGTTTTTCCCAGTGTTTCTGTTATGATTTTTGTAGCTGTGGGAATTTTCGGGGTGACAGCATAATAATATATTTTTTAAAAATTGTGTTCATTGTATAGCTGTTAACATTTGAAAAATACGTGTCTCACAATTTTTAGCGTATTCAAACTATTTTATCACACGAATGCCGTATTTGTAAAAAAAAAAAAAAAAAAAAATCATATTAAGTTAGTTCGAAGAGTATTTTTTCCTTTTACGAAAACTTATCGGAAATACGTTTAGTAATTTTGCACGTATAGAAGCGAAGCACGCGTAAAATACGCAATAATTCAGTTGACGCGCTAGTGGAGGTCTTCTGAAAACAGGGAACATTTCTAATCACAGCGATACTGCTAGTTATCTAGTTTACACTTATGCGCCTGCTGGTATGCAACTCCTAGTGCACGCGTGTGCTGGTAGCTGCGTTCTCCAGGCTTGTGGCTTCTTGTACTGACTTATTGTATTGTGATACTAGTTGAGTGAGTGAGAGATTTTGGCCAGCGCTTAGCATTGAGGTCTTTAGCGCTGGTGAGGGGTGACATGAGCTGAGTATGGAGCAGCACTGGAATGAATGGGCGGGAGAAATAGCAGATCCCCGAGAAAACCCGCCGACCAGCGGCAACCCATGTGCGTAAATCCGGGGACAGACTCCACCGGGTAACCGAACCCGGATCGCCTTGGTGGGAGGAGAATGGTCTGACCAGACACTGGTTGATGCAAGCTTACTAGCATGCAGTACATCTCAGTACTCACATATGTTGTTATTTGTGTAGGTTCATAATCAGGGAACCTGAAACATATTGTAGAAGTATAACAAGAGTTTATATCTGCGTCCACACTCTTGCAACTTACGATCGCCTACACAGATTCAATATCTCTGCATAAACCACGGCTATGAATAACACAGAGAAGCTCACAACGCAAATATTGTTGTTAGTTTTCCTCCTTGCGCTTAGAGGCGATAAGACAAGTAGTAAACACCGTATAGTAGGTCTTATCATCTGCGTCCTGCCAGGCGAGGTTTGCGCTCCTTGGGTTCTGATAATCATTCAAAACAGTGACATTATGTATATTAGAGATGACTGCATTTAACTTACACATGACTCAACATTTATATTTTTGTCATTCTATAGCAGGAAGTTTATACAAAAAGTGATGAGAAATCGCCAATTGTTATTAATTATATGTCTGTACTTTATAATTCGATGGTGTTACGCATCAGTAGACTATGCATCAATTTTATGTCAAAAGTTAAACATGCTGTAACTTTTTCGGGTTTGAAACAGTCTTAGAAAAAGTATATTTGTATTATAAATAGCATGTTCATGTATTCCCAGGATATATTAGTAAAATGCTAATTATAAGACAATTTCAATGCAGTAAAGTAATTTATGCCGAACTAGCAATTGTCATGTAGTCTATTGATTCATAACACCGTCCAATTGACCTAAAATTTAAAAATCTGAAAAATACGAACAGCGACAAGTACATATAATCTCCCTGTCAAACGTACGTTGTAATTACACTGACTAGTTTCTGAAATAATATATTTGAGGATTGTAGAGTAAATCGAGCGACGTGGTTGCGATGGTGAAACACTGGATTCGTAGTTAATTAGTAAAAAACATATATATTTTTTTAAATCATTTAAAATATATTTTTCAAAAAGTAATAATAATAAAATAAAATAAGTGATGACCTTTTGTAAACATTTTCTCATCGAACATCATTTTTTTACAAGGTTTACAAAATCCTGGTTGAACTGGTGCTCGACTCAATTTTGTTTAACTCATATTTAATAATTGAGTTTACTATGAATTAATACAGCCCACATATGGTTGTTGTAAAATTTTGAAGAGTATATTCAATTTGATGATATGTTTTCTATTCGAATTAATATATGTCTATATTTGAGTATATTGAAGAGCATATTAATTTTATTGAAGATACCTAAGTTGATCGGACTTCTTCAAAACAATTTCAACCTTTAAAATTTATTGGTTTGTGGACATACATGAGCAATGGCGTATGTCCACACACCAATAAATTCTAACTGTAAACTCTTTTTGTAACAAACATTTAAAAATCTCAACTTCAACCTTGTACAAATACGGGAAATTTAATGTTATTTGTTGAACCTTAATTGATCACAGGTCTAGGCTGATTTAAAATGTTGATGTTCATTAAATAATTCATTTAAATTACAATTGTGTACTCTGTGTCAGAATTTATACGTCTGCACCGCCTCTGCTGATCTTCGTTCTGAATTATGTATGTATGTTACGCCAAGTAAACGTTCAATTATGTTTTGGCTGCAACGGAATTTGACTTGCACACACAATTTTCAAGTCACATCAGTAGCAGTAAGCTAAGTTATATATCTGTGGAATGAAAGAAGGGACTAACTGCAGTGCTATATTGCCACATTGTGCATTTAATATGTCATAGTACAACATTTTGCCACTGACATTTTCGTCTCCAATTAATCCCAGGATTCGCGGGTGTTACGAGTTCGTTTCTTGACAAACTATGTACGGGGCAAGTCTGCTCCGTGTAGAGTATCGGGACTCTTTGTTACAAAGAATCAACACGACGTCGAGATAAGAAAGTTATGTAGACCAATATAGTCGTTACAACATAACATCCGCGGAAGCAATTACAAAGTAGGACAGTCGATATAACTGACATGAGTGGCTCAGTTACTTAAAACGTAGCCTTTTAATTACGTACTGATGTAATAAAACTTACCTACCTTCGCAAGTTAGGTGAATTTTTGTACTGTTGTAATATATTGACATTACTAAATACGCACTGGTACCTTATGTGAATATGGACTGGTATTTATGCCCTTAATATCTAACTACTCAATAATACTAACATAGGAACAGTTAAATATAACTAAACGAGCACTTCTCTGAAATATGTTATAATCGTATGGCAGCACTAACTTCAAGAAAATTTTATCGAAACAAAATATTTAGAACGATTAATTAGCATTAGCAAAAATGTTCGCGGAAATTTTACAGTTTATTATTGCTGTGACAAAATAAACTCGTTTCGTAGCAAATTTTATATGTAAATAAACAATTAACTAATTTGTGACTGGATTCAGAAGTTTAATTTGCTTAAAGTGAAATATGCATTACTTTATATATATATATATATATATGTGTGTGTGTGTGTGTGTGTGTGTGTGTGTGTGTGTTGGCGTGTGTGTGTAATCTATGCAGATTACATCTTGTAATAACTTTACAATACATTGAATGCTTTAACAGTACCTTATAAATATATTCTTGAGATATTAACAAAAAACTTAGTGCTTAGAAAGTATTCGCATCCAGTAGTTATTTCATCAAATTAATTTAAAGATATTTTACACGTAATTTACGGTTGCACTGAAAACTTAACCTTAACTGAAAAAAATTTCATAAATGACTTCTTTTATGCCAGCAAAGATTTCTGTAAATTGTTATTAACTTGCACTTGATATCACAGCGACATAAATAATCTTGAATATTTGGGAAAATTAAATTTGTTCATATATAGCACCATTTTTATATTATCTCATTCTTGTCAGTAAGTATGTTTTAATAAGTCTTTGAAAATGCAATACTTTCGATTTTTAAAAGTAATTATGTGAAATTCTTAATATGTAGAAAACGTTTACGGCAAATAACGCATCAAAAAAGGTAATTTTTTAAATGAATTAAATTATAATCGGTAGAAATGTAAAGCAATGATTACTTTTCTGGGAAAAGCTTAAACAGAGGGAATGTAATGCTCGTAAGTATTGTGTAGATGGCGTGAATATATAGCGGTAGTGAAATGCAAGGGCGGGGCAAACTGGGAGTATCCAGAGAAAACCCGTGTACAACGGCAACGTCCACAAATTTTCTATTCTAGTTATGTGTGTATGCGTGCGTGTGGGTGTTTGTTTGTAATGATATATGTTCCTGTATGTTTCATTATATTGCGATGAGACTTTGGTGAATTGTGCATGCAACGTGAAGGTAAGATAAGGTAAGTGTGCTTTACGTCTCGTCGACAGTGAGATCATTATAGACGGTGACACACAACTGTGTACAATGACAGGGGTTGGGAGAGGAGTCGACCATGGCCTTTGTTAAAGAACCATCCCAGTATTTGTCTGCAGTGACTTCGGGAAGCCATTGAAAACCGAAATCAAGATGGTCGGAGCCGGGGATCGAACTCGGGTCTTCCCGAATGTTAGCCCAACATGTTACCAGTTCGCCACCTGCTTGGTACACGTCCGCGAAGGATTTTAACAAAACAATAATATACTTAGGTGAGAAGGGGGTAACAGGACATTAGGGCAGAACAGGATACCAGAAAATTTAGTGGAAGGAAGGTAAGTGAAATGCGGCATGAGGGCAGAACGGGATACACAAAAATTTAATGGAAGATGTGTGGGGAAGATGGGGCATGAGGGCAGAACGGGATACCCAAAAAGAACGGGATGCGCAACAATTTCATGGAAGGAGGGTTGGTAAATGGGGCATGAGGGCAGGTTGGGATACCCAAAAATTTGGTTAAAGGAGGGTTGGGAAATGGGGCATGATGTCAGAACGGGATACCCAAAAATGTAGCAAAAATAAAATATATATTTTAATATTTCTGTAATGTTAGTTAATGAAGCTTAAAATCAATTTGCACGATTAGCAATTTTCAAAAATATTTTTAAAACAGTTTTAGAAGGTTGATAATACCGAAATTTATCACATTTAATATCATTTTAAGTATTAATATTATTACTTGTACGAAAACCGAAGGGCCAAAACTGTTATAAAGAACTTAAAAAAATGTATTTCAGTTTTTCTTTGGAAAAGTTTGGTTCGTGAAATGAGAGTAAAAACAGAAATTCATAATTTTTGAATTGCTTAAACCTTCTGATATATTCATGTATGTACCAGTCAGAAAAAAAAACATTAAATTAAAAATAACATGAACGAATTCGTGGGAAATAGTTAGTAGTAAATATTTACCTCTTTGAACCTCGATAGTCCTCTAAAGTATATAACACAGTTTTGACAATTTCCCTAAAAAGTGTTTATTACAGGTTCAGTGCATATTATGATACAAATAAAATTACAATTTACGGCTACTGCATAGAAATTAGATTTTACTTTTACTTTCCTGTTGCTTCATTTATAACTATAAATTCAGTTCGGTCCAATCACAAGTTTGACTGTTAGAACACCACATTCCTCGACAGTGACTATTATGTAGACATGCACGGGGAGTACTCCGAGAAAAACATAGTGCCATGATAGCGCCCACTACACACTTTCTCCTCCCCTCCCTCATCCTAGCTGAACGTACAAGGCGGTCAGTTCAGTATAGCACGCGTGCAGAGACCGTGGGAAGACTGGACGAACATAGATAGACGTGATAACTGGGGAAAGTACCATTGTTCACATCACAGTGGTCAGCTGGTATTGTTTGCAGATGTGAGGTCTTCACTTTCACCGCCAGACAGCCTCTCAAGACAACTCGAGCATAACATTGCACCCAGGAGATTCCCTCGTACATACAGACAATGGTCATTACTGCGCCCATTCTCCCACACTCAGCCAATCACGGCTAGTGGAGAAACTTGCTTTGGAGTTCTCTAGATGGATAACATTGGAAGGAGAAGTGATATATACGGCGGGACGTATTTTCGGGAATGTCAAGAAAGAATATGCTAGTGTGCGAAGGGTGTGCCTATACACGAGAGTTGCTCATTCAAGGTAAAGTTCCGGAGCTTGTGAACAAGAATACCTACCTTCTAGTGCCCCAGAGTTGGAGGAACTGTAGTACAAGAACTACTGCAGGCAGGTTATGAAAGTGCTGGACTAGTATACCTACTGCCGTCTTCTATACTAGACCGGGAGAAGGTCTACAAGAAACACAAGTACACATCTTGTATTATAGAGCAGCAGACTCTATAGGGAACCTCCAGAGTCTTGTGCCCTGGAGAAAGAAGAGAACCTGGACAGAGGAGATGAAGGTCATGCTGGTGACAATGTGCCTGTGGCTGCTAGGACAGTGTGACGGTGTAGTGATGCCTGACGCGGGTCTGGACGATCATGATGACAGCGACTACTCGTACAGTCTGGCGACGTCACTACGGAGGTGTCTGGACGACGGTGGAGGGTCGCCGCAGCTGGTGGCATGTCTGAGTGAAGGCGCTGTGACGCAGCTGGCGAGGGCAGATTCCAATGACGTTCTCCAGGTGATGGACGACGTCTCCCTGACACTGGAAGACGACGACAAGAGCTCCAGGACTATTCTGCCACTCGACCAGGATCCCACCAACTACAGGTAATTCCTCCTGATTCTTCAGCATTGCCTCGGCCAGGACATGATACACTCGGTGGAGCACGTGGTTCGTCGGAAACATCTCCTTGATAATTGATTATCCCAAATACTCACATCTGCTAGGTTTCCAAGTTGACGAATATAACTTAAGTGCTGCTTTCTGAGTTCAGAGTGGTATAATTGTATCGTGGGTTCACATTTTCAAAATGAAACTATGTTTGTATGACAGTCTAGAAATTCTGGACAGCTCTCTGCTAATGTCAAAAGACAAGAGCGCGAAAAGTAACCATGCAACTTGGGAGTAGTTTGCTAATCATGACTTAAATAACTACTTTTCTCTGTCACATTGTGCTTGTATGTTTGTTGTACTTTATCGTTGGTTTTAGTCGTGTGACTTTTTGCCGCGACAGTTATGCATAGGGGCGTTGAAGGGGTGTATAAGGGTTGTATGCATTCGATCATAACAGTGTAGTGATGAAAGTTGATTGTGATGCTAGCCCTGGTCTACAGTGTAGTTGTTGTTATTGTAGGACGATGCTGGGAGTATTATCGTCGTTCCTGGCGAGACGGTCTCTACGCTGGAACCTTGGTGCAGTGTACCCAGGTCTTCTACTGCACGTGGGTGGAGGCATGTTGCATCTAGAGCTGGACCGGCGACTATCAGGCCTCCAGGACCGTCGTCTTGGAGCTGGTGAGTATACTTACTACCTCTGTACTCTTCCATGTTCCATGTGTTCCAACCTCACTACACACTCTCCCTCTAGCTCACTCTCACTCACGTATTGTCACCTTCATTCACCCCTGCACTCTACCCTCTGCAACTGAATCAGTTTGAATTAAACGCCTTGAAATTAAATAACATCTCTAATGGTTAAAATTTGCCGGTGTATACACTTTACTTAAGGGCGTGGTTCACCTCACTTTTCAACGTCTTTTTTTTAATGTTATATTCGTACAAGATATTATATTCTTATTTTAGGCATAAATTGTGATTAAATCTTCCTCTTAGAAAATTTTTGTATCTCTCATAGTTTTGCGTAATGAATCGTAAACGTCAAAATTTGCACTTTACGGTTTTATGTACGCCACTTAAACCAACTGACATACCAAACTGAAAAAAATCACAGCGTATAACAATGTTGTAGGCTATAATTTGACTCATAAAAACAAAAATAAAAATTTTTTTAAATTAATACAAAATGTTAAATTTTGGAATGAATATATATAAATTACAACCATTTGTTAAATACAAAAATACGTATTTTTCTGTTTTTACATACGTAAAATTACAGCCTACAACATTGTTATACACTGTGAATTTTTTCGGTTTGGTATGTCAGTTGGTTTTAGGGGCATACGTAAAACCGTAAAGTGCAAATTTTGACGTTTACGATCCATTACGCAAAAACTATGAGAGATACAAATTTTTCTAAGAGGAAGATTTTATCACAACTTATATCTTAAATAAGAACAAACATAACTGGTACAAATATAAAAACAAAAGAAGACGTTGAAAACTGAGGATAACTACGCCCTTAAGATCAAATGATTCTATGCGCGGGGCGTTATAAAAATATATAATTTTAATTACACGTGTAAACATTATTAAAACTAGACGCAATTTTTTTATATTTTGCACATTTTATAAGTCAGTGTTAGTTGATTTTAAATTTAAATGCAACATTTCTGGCTGTATGGTTTGTCTATAGGGTTACGCAAAGAACTGGATTTACAATAATCCTTGGCAAAAAAAAAAGTTACGACAAATTAAACTAATTTCATGTTATTTTCTTTAATTTTTATTTTTTGTGAATAAAATTATGTTACATAAAATCTAATGGACTACTGAATAGTGTCTCGTTAAAAATAAACTAAAACGTTTGGTTTACTTCGTTACAACATTTCAAACTCAAAGCCTTGAGGTTTTTAGAGACTTTACTGAGAAACCTATTGTTGAAAGGTACAACAGTTATGTTATAATAGAGACAACGATCAAGTAAGCATATCTGCTACTTAAATAACTTCTGTAAAAGAAACAGTATAATAATTTCAGTAGAAGGCAGAAAATACTCTGATCCTTCTGTAGAACAGATTGTTGTAGCAATACTCCAAATAGACCCACAGTCAAACAGGGTTGTAATCTCTTTTCCCGTTTACCAATAATATAAACTACACAAAGAGGATAATTATCATTAATATGCGTCATTGCCAGCGAATATTGCTGAGTTGCTGAAAGCCAACATAACAACAAAAAATATACAAAACTTGTCTGCAATACAGAATTAGATTTATTGAACAAATAGACAACCACCACATCATTCCGCAAAAAATAGTGTTTTATTATGTATGTTTGTAAATACTATAAAAATTGCCAAACAGACAAATCGCAATGACAACAGAAGGGAACATGGTATTCAACCTTGATGAGAACGGCTTGGACAACATAAACTGACTCGGCTGGAATGTATGTGTACAGACAACGTAACGACGATACCACAGACAAAATACAACACCTAATAATGTCTTTCAATTTTATTTAGTTGTATTTTCCTCTGCTGAGCCCTTTTATTTTATCACGGGTTTTCAGAGACTGGCATGTGCCCAAAACATTGGTTCAAATAGTCATATGTAATTAATACCAAAATTGTAAAAAAATAATAATAACAATTAATGAATGTTGTAAGTTCATCCTCAGGTAATAGCAGGAAATTTTTACTGGTTATATTTTAATCTTAACTGTTTGTCTGTTTATTGCTAACCTAGTGCATGTAGTTCAACATTAAAGTTGTTGCACTATTGCAGAATTTTGAACTGACCCACAGCCATTCACAGGATGTTTAATTGACAGTGATGCAGCTGTAAAAGTTCACTAGAAATACACGTCTCTAAAATCTACATAATCGTATGGATTCCCATTATTTCACTACCGAGCCAGGTCATGTTTTCGTGACTGAATGCACTCACATTCAAAAAGTTGTGGGTTTGATTCCGAGTTCGGACTTCTTAATTTCAGATTTCCACGGAGTTCGGAAACCACTCCAGACATAAACTTGGTCGGTTTGTCATTGCAGAAGCATTTGGTTTCGCCTCTAAAGCAGTGTTTTATGATATAGGATCGCGGAGTGTGTTAAGCTGAGGCCTATGTCTGCAGGGCGGATGCTGATACGAACACTGTTGCTGCCGGCCATAGTAGGAGTGAAGGTGAGCCTAGCAGCTCTGGTACCACTCTTCTTCCTGCTGGTCGCCGTGGCTGCCAAGAAGGCGTTGTTCCTCAGCAAGCTGGCCGTGCTCGTGTCTGGCTTCCTCGGCATCAACTCACTCTTCTTGTTCCAACAACAGCCTCAGTCACACCCACCACTGCCACCACCTGTGTACCTACCACCTCAGTACCTGGACCGCTCTCCACCGCGCCACGAGCCTAGCGGGAGGAACTTTGTGTGGGAAGAGCAGTCCTCGCCGCTCAGAGACTAACCTCTGCTAACATATAGTAGACATATGAAATACCTAGCAGTGTGAAGAGAGCAAGCAGCTCGGCCGCATGTACCGGGACTCACTCTACAAGATGTCGCAAAATTGTATGTCAATATGTTGGGGAATAATCGTCATATATAAACGAACAAAAAATGTTATATACACATAGGCTCGAAAACACACAGTTACTGTAGTACATGTCTCATTACTTGCAGTTCATTGCATCGTCTGGATTACGTAACTGTGGTATACTACATTTTACAATGTCTATCCTTCAAATGAATACGTCTTGTCTGGTAATGTAGTTGGAAAAAACGGCTGCGATGGCGTTTCACAATAACATGATCCACCTCGCACGCTCGGACGTACGTACAATATACTCTATTTTTATAAATGTGGGAATTGTTCCTTCAAGATACTGATGAGAAACTTTGAAATATTCTGTAGGCACGAAAAAGGACACTTCATAATTCTGTAGTAATTACCATCTAATTAATTAAAAAAGGACTCATGCCTGTCAAATTAATACCACAGTTTCACGACTGAAACATTTTCACCACTGACATTTTTAGATTTATGAGTTTTTTTATGTGTCTGTGCAGTGTAGAGCGGAGCGGAGTAAGTCACATCCAGTGGTGAAATAGCCTGCGGTTCTCGCAACATTCTGAGCAGACACGCAGTATAGTACACCTGAGCAGACATGCAGCAAGATTGAAAGCAGTATGCCACCTACCATTGTCTGAACATGCTAACTCTATAAGCATGTAGTCATATATCACTACAACTAGAATACAGGACAGGGAATGTGCACCAGTTGTCTGATAGTCATGTTCTATTCCCCGTTATTACACAGATCATTATCCCTTGTAAGCACAAACTTACATGACTTGGTTTCGTCTGTTATATTATTTTCACTTACAGTTCAATTATGAAGGCACAACATTGAACGTCCCACTTCACCAGTTGGCCCTCAAAGCTTATTACTTTTCTTACCCCGAGTTTCAAATATGTCTTACATATGTGTATGCTAGAGTATATTTAATTAGATATATATTTTTATATATATTTGTAATATATCAGTTACATTTTCAATCTTTCTTACAGTTGGATTTTTTTTCATTATTGTCTATCTGTTTTTCGGCATTTTACTCAAGGAAGAGAGAGGGCATAGTTAATTAATCTCTATTAAAATTAAAGGAATCTTTATTCACTAAACAGCTGTAGTGTTGGAAAACCAAACGCAAGCAGACGTACACCACAATACTTAATTACGCAATTTTCCTGGCATTTGGTTTGGCCAATTTTGGAAATGCGCACACAAAAAACATAACAGCCCACATCAACTTGATCAAAGTGTGAGGTTTGAAATGCACAGTTGCCATTCATCAGCGAACTAGACTTTACTCGAGAATTGGGTTGTGTTTGAAGAAATATGCTTTACCACATCGCGTAGGCAGACAAACACTGACATAAATGCAATACTGCTAGTATTATACGTGGCAGATAAAAGGAGAACAGTGGTTCCAGCGACTTGTTATTATCAGATATTGCAGTGTTTTTACATGTTGCTAAAAACGTAATAACTTTCCAAACTAACAGAACGAGGTGAGAACTACCTGCAGCACGGACGAGAAAAATTTTTACAAGTTGTCACGTCTTTCCAGTTTGTATATTTAAGATTACTATATCAAGTACATTATTATCTGCTACCATATTTATTTATAGTATAAAAATAATTGTTATAAAATGCGTGCTGGAAAGGAAGACGGACACAAAATATAATTAAGGCTGATACCTATTACTGCTCATGTAGAGCTAACATTTCAAAATAAATATTAATTCCCAGAGGAAGATATTTTAAATAAAAAACAATATAAGGCAGAGTGAAAGTAACGATTTATTATTACTTTAAATACTGGGCAATGGAAATAAACAAAGACATAGAATTACAAAATGCGCATCGCACACGATTTTTGAAAATATAAACAGGGCAATGCAATCCTTTTTACTAATATGTTTACCTGGAGTACACTCTGAACATGCTAAGTTTGACTAACCTGAAAGTATTATATAAAATAAATGAATTAATTAATGATTAATTTTAATTTAATATCCTCGGTACAAAATCCGCCTGGATGACAAAACATGGTGAGTAACACAATTAAAGTTTATGTAGGTGCGTAGAACTTAGTTGAAACATAGTACGTAGCGGTGAGTATGTGTCCAGAGAAAGAACATGTTGAAAGCATACGTAAGTTGAACTTAGTTGATAAATTTGTGAAACACATGAAGTAGTTGAATATCTGTTGAAATTTAGTTGGAATCTAGTTGAACACGTGAAGTTTACTTGAATATCTATTGAACCCTCCACTATGGAGGCCAGGGTAAACTAGATGATTTGCATCTTGAAGTACGTAGAAAGTTGAATATAGTAAGAATTGCCTCAAAATTCAGTCACTTATACATTTGTAATAAAACTAACACTACATGGTGTGAAAGAGAAATAAATAGCATTCTGGGATCTAGGTCCCGAAGACTAACACCTCCTGACAAGCAGAAGCGACGCGAAGGCGCGTCATCTTAATTCAGTTGAGGCTTTCAGAATGCTGGTAAGAATGACGCTGTACAGTAAGCGTGGTGACGCTAATTAGTTCGGTACGTGGCCGACAGATGGTGCGCGGATGTCCAAAGAGCACGCAAAGGAGCCACTCAGTGCGCAGTGAGTGTTGCGCGGAATGAAGCATCAAATACGGTGCAACGGTTATTTTTTTGTCTGCAGCAGAGCTAAACTGCGGGCTTGCAAGCTTTAAGCCCACGCAGGACGTGCGTGTGCGAGGGCTCTACCACTGTGAGAAAGTGGCTAAAGGCAGATAGGTATTTCCTGTAGCTTGTATTACAAGGTGATAGCGTGGCGAGATCCTAGCCCGTGGAACTGCGAGCGTTCGCTTGCCTGGACTGAGACATGAAAATAAAATTTATTACAGCTAGTGGAGGAATACTGCATGGAAATTAATAATCATAGTACCATTGAGTTACTAATAAAGTTTCAATTCAGGTAGCAAATCACTCTTATATTAAAAATAATAAAATACGTGCCGGAAAAATACAAATAAAAGTAGCATACAACTAATAAATGGCACAAAGTACATTACGGATGTCAAGTGATATTACTGTCGAAATAACGGTGAGCTGTCTATAACAATACTGAAGTGTACTTTATAAAGAGGTCAAATCACGTGTGTTATAAATGTAACATGTAATCTTTCTAACATACACTGACCAATTTTACTATAAGGAAATAACAACGAGCTGTACCTGATATGATACACGTATTGAGGACTTCACGTCCGAGAACTACTGAATATGACAGTTTTATATTAAAATAATGAGAAGTCATTGGTAAATATACTCATAATTGTATTAGACATTATTGTAATACAGACGCCTGCAGGAACGCAGACATTATTTAAAATGACCGTGTATTTTAATTGTTTGTAAATAAATTATACAATTGTTGAATATTTCTGTCAAAATAGCTTCTTTTTTTTATTGATAAGTAAAACTAAATACATTCATACATTTTTGTAGATATCCCAACCTTACACACATGAATGAGTACAAGATAAAGTCTGAGTTTTTAAGTTGTCTGGCTTTTGTCTGAATTGATTAGTGTGTCAAGGCAAATGTATTACACGTACTTTATAGTTTGTAACATAGCGTTGCGAGCCGCGACTGTCTGGCTGGGCGGTGTAGTACGATACTATGGTGGCGGAGCTAGGACACCCCCCTTCCCACCCACTCCTTGGCTACGTCGCTGTCGGGCAGGGCGACGAAATACAATACAGTCGCGGCAACAATAAAATACCTCCTCCGGTGCTGCATGGATTGTATTACTCCATGATAACCCCCTGCATGCCGCTGTAATCAGAGAGCGGTGTAATCCGATATAGCCGCGGTAATAACAAGGAGGTTCGGCATACATTGTGTCGCCCATGTGCAGTGGCGACCACCTGCACCCAATATTGGGTAACCGAGGGAGATATCGTGATCTGGAGTGTTCCTGTTTCCTCTTTATCTCTCGGGGTGGTGCTTGACTCTGAAGCGACACCTTTCCAGGAGGTTGGAGAACAGAGACCTGCCGAGGTAATTCGAGATGTAGGTGTGGGTATATAAGGGGGAGCTGCAGCAGGAGCGAGGGAGTTTTGGCTGGCAGGTGCCTGGTGCGATCTCAAGTGATAGTGACAAGTATTGGATTGCGACGACTGTTCGAGGGTGTCCAGCGAGTGGGACCGCAGCAAGTAGAAAGAAATAGGTGTTTCTAGGCCAGAAATGATTCTTCGGTATTATTTCATTGGGTCCAACGTTGTGAGTGACTAGTAACCTGTCCATATACAGAGAACTTATGTAGATGTATTTTTTCCTTTATGTAAATAGTAGTTATTTGTTCTGTTTGACATTTGTTGTGGTAAATATTTATAGACATAGTTTTTTGTTTATACAGTTGTAAATAAACTAGGTTAGCTTTATTTTCTTTATTTTATCAAAGACCTCCATCCCCGAACGTACCTAGCCCGCAAGCTTGTAACAATACACTTCTCAGCTGTATACCTATTACACTTCTCAGCTGTATGCCTACTACACTTCTCAGCTGTATACCTACTACATTTCTCAGCTGTATGTCTAATACACTTCTCAGCTGTATGTCTACTACACTTCTCAGCTGTATGCCTACTACACTTCTCAGCTGTATGCCTACTACACTTCTCAGCTGTATGTCTACTACACTTCTCAGCTGTATGCCTACTACACTTCTCAGCTGTATGCCTA
>PNEQ01116141.1:0-15594 GCA_003012365.1 Medauroidea extradentata | reverse complement strand
TAACGTTCTCCATTTGGGCATTAGTTTGAAAACAAATCGCTAAAAGTTTTAAGGTACCTACCGGTAGTGCTGTGCTAGTGGTTTAAAATTAATTTTTTGGTATTTATTGGAGGAAATAACTATACACACTTAAATATTCATTATAAAATTTTACTAATAAACACTTTTTACATCGTAATTTGCGTTTCTGTTTTCTAATTATATACGTCACAAATGTATATCAATTCTATTAAATTATGCAGTGTCAGCTCTGTCATGGTAAACTTCAATGTATATTTATGTCATTGCGTTCACATAGTGGATACAATAAAGCGGTATCCTACCCGTCATTTTGCTTTGCATGGCTGCAAGCCGCGGAGATAATCTCTGCATGAAAGAGAGTGATAAGGGCGACTCTGGCACGTGCATTTATAAAACCCCTTACTGTTATATTCAGAAAATCCTGCTGTACTACTTTTCACATGCTTCTGACAAAGCGCAAACTATTTTTTTTACACAAACATATTTGTTAAAAAATTAATATTCTGGATAGAACTTATTACATAAAATATTTGTGGCAAATTTTTGTGCCTTTAAAACGTGGTTATAATCCATATAAGTAATATTAGAATTATAAAAATCACGACGGATCAGTCGAGGATCAAACCCCGGAACCTTGTGTATAACAGAGATAGTTAAATTTATGTTTGTTATTAAATATTAAATTTAAACATTAATACTTCAGGGTAATTTAAAGATAGTATGAAAAGAAGGGTCTCCATGTGCGGTACCCGAGCCGTTGGTCATGAACTAAGGGTTCATGGTAGCCATGGAGCTACCAGTCCCTCCATTGCTTGACCAGCGGCTCCGGTGCCGCAGCTCTAACCACTGAGCCACGGAGTCCCGTACCTTACTGCATTCTTTTTAATCTATATGAAGTGAACGATTGTTGCAGTCTCCAGTGATACAACAATGTTTTCATATTTCGACAACAGATTGCACTTTGTAGTGGTCATTCAGTTGACACATTTGATTGCTTATTGAGTTGTCAGACAGATGGCAGGGTGAGTTCACTCATTGTTGTTTAGGTAACTAAATGTTACAATGTGAATTCATGGCGTAACTGCGACCTGGCGCACTAAATACTACCATATTTTACATGCACGAACTGGCAGCAGTTAACGATGGATCCTAATGGATATATCCGTAAAAATATAAACTTGCGTAAATGAATGTTATTAATTTTTAAATATATTTGCTTTTGTTTCCTTTAGAAATAGTTGTACTGATAGTGTTTATTTCTGAATAAAGCGTCATTAAATATACTAACGAAGAATGCATAAAGTCTGTCACAGAAAATACAAAATATCTTTCGAAGTAGAATTACATACTATGGATTGCACAAACATAATTTTGATGATTGGTTAGATCAATGGAATGTGCAAATTACAACTACCACAAACAATTAGTAAATTGTAGTGTTTTAATAACATGACAACCAAAGAATATTCTGTATTTATTATTCTAAAGAGCATAACATTCTAGGGTTACACTTTCGTGGTTAAATGTAGTACGTATGTTCACCCGAATAAGAAACATCCTGTTTACACTATGAATTCACTCAGGGAAAGGGCGAGAGAGTACGAGAAAATAGTACAGGAATATAGAGAGGAGAAAGTAGCAAAGAGAGTGAAGTGACTTCAAATTGGAAATGAAGTCTGAGACTTACATATTAAAAACAATGGCAGGTATAGTTTGTCAGACGAAATTACATTTGTTTATGAATTAATATGCCCTCGGTTATATTATCAGTTAGTATTTAATTTAATATCTTCGCCAGTACACGATCAATATTTTTTTTTTATTTTACTGTTATAATAAAATTGAAAAGAGCGTAAATACCTTAGGATGCTATTTAGTTTGTAAATTGAAATCAAGCATTATCCTTAGTTTTTGTGAGTAATATATGTCTAAGTAGTATGTCCATATTGTTTCGATGTAAGGGTGAATAAAAAGGAAGCCATGAGTTATCTGTGCTACGGGAATATAAGAACCGATCAAGAAAGTATTCCCTTCTTTAACTGATAAATTATAGTAAACCGCCCACGCAATTTTATACGCTTGGCTGTTAACTGCCGTGAGGTTAACATGTGGGGGGGGGGGCAGTAAATTTAATGTGGCACTTACTAAGATTCACTTTCAACCTTAAACACTTAAATACAAAAGATTGTAACATAATTATTATACCTGGTGTATTTATCTAGACCAAGGGGGGATTTAGCTATCACTGAAAATAAATTAATCGACTTATCTCTCAAGACTGTAAACTACAATTTAATAATATAAATATATTAAAAATTACATAGCAAAAATAAACCTTAAATAATTTTGAAACCAATTCAGTAAGCAGTTATTAATTAGATACTTGTTAAATATTGACAATCAAGTAATTGTTAAAGAATAAAACAAGCGGATTTGTTCGGTTTTAATACCAACCAAATAAACTTAATAATAAGTTTCTTGTCACTGAGCTGTCATTGTCTTAAAGATTTTCGACACTATTGACGGGAGTTACCATATTTAAAATTCAATTTAACTCGTATACTGTTTCAATCAAATAGCCTCTCTCGTCTGCAAGATTTGATATGGCCAGTTCAGCAAATCGAACACTATTCGCCTGCGTAAAAACACCTTTAACTTAATCGTCGGCAACTGACCAATGGCTTACCTATAACTGACCATCGGCCTGCTGATAACTCAAATAACACGATTGCCTAAATTATTAATGAAGAACCAGGCAACAACATTAGGTTATTTAAAATCTTATAATCCCGGAACTTAACTTAAAAACTAGGACGCGCAACCACCTGACTCATAAAATAACATGAAAATAAATTTTTACGCATTTACCAGAGTTAAAATAAACCAGCAAAGAACACGAGCTTTGACTTCTGGAATAATTTGCATTTATTCAATTCCTATAAACTTAAATACATTGTTGTCTACTAATGTCATGTTTCTCGAGGCTACCGACGACCCTCGAGTGCTCCCACACCGCTGTCTTCAGACATCTTCGTCAGAAGCTCTCGACAAACAAGCTGTAGGTGGGGACTGGAAAATTTCACGAATTCAATTACCTGTAGGA
Organism: Medauroidea extradentata; assembly: GCA_003012365.1. Classification (NCBI taxonomy): domain Eukaryota; kingdom Metazoa; phylum Arthropoda; class Insecta; order Phasmatodea; family Phasmatidae; genus Medauroidea; species Medauroidea extradentata. The sequence continues at coordinate 12,470 of PNEQ01116141.1, read as the reverse complement.
TAGGATCCGTCGTACTATGTCTATTCAAGCCTAGGCTATTCGTCCATTATCTGTTGTTCCACTGAATAGCAGCTAGTTGACAAAAAGTCGTGGATTGAGTATGCATAGTACAATGAATTCAAGCCTACACGTCATTGCATTAGCGAAATATTCCAGTCCCTAGCTGTAGGTGATTCGGAATAAAGTGAGCACTCAACAAAGACCTGCTAAGTTCTACTTTCAACCAATTAGTATATTTCCGCGCGTAACGGCTAACGACGGGGCGTGTCTAACATTTCTGGTCACGTCACTTGATGTTTGCGCGTCCAAGACAATTTCTGCAGTAAGTATGAAGCGATACAATTGGACAAAGAAAGTTTCTTATAGTTACATAAAATACAGTTATGCATATTTTGGTTGGTATTGTTTCTGTATTATTGTATTTAAATAGGAAAATACATGGAAATATATTGCGAAATTTTGCTGCCAACCATACAAGCAGAATGGTAACCTTAGTTAATATTTAGTTAAATGTAGTAATGGCTAGTGATTTTGTTTAAAGGTTAAAATTTTAGTGCTCACTTAATCCTGAATGGCCTATATAAAAACAACCCAGTGAACCCGTGTCACGCGTCTATACATAGGCCCGAGTTGACCTAACTCACATAGTTTTGACATTTATACCGTCGACACAAGAATTTCAAAGTCGCCGAAAGCACCAGGATGTAGCAGAAGAGGGGAAGAGGCGGGGTTTGGTGTCAAAGGGCCGATTGCAGAGTCAAAAGTGAAAAATTGTCGTATAATGGTGAAATTAAGGAGAACTTATGAGAATTTTTTGTTTGCATTACACAGTCAAGAAATTGAGATATCTCAGTTGAGGTGAGAAGTCGCCATAAAAAAGGCGAGAAAAATTATTTTTCTTCGTGCATCGAATAGCGAGTGTAGCTAAAATGTGTATTGTTTAGTATTTATTATGCACGAAACTTACATTACGGCGATTTGATAAATTATATTTAGTCTTTCGCACACAGTAAAGCTGAAAAAAATACATCATTGAGGTTTTTTATCAAACTGTTTCGTAACCATTTTGATTGAAAATAAAAGTGACATCAAAACATACGACATTGCTTATATTTAAAACTGTACAACGGATATACATTATGTTGTAGATGCCAGTGAAGTCTTTAATATACACCATGTTTATGTTAGTTCATTCTCGCGGTCATCACGACGTCATTAATGACGACTGGAGTCCTTAATTCACAAATTGTAACCTGCTTAATGTATAATAAATTTAAAAAAATACGCCCTTTTGAAATTATATGTTGTCAAACGTTGACGGTGTACATTATACGTGACCTAGATGCTCGAAATTTGAAAGCATTGCATTACGTGTAGTAAACTTCAGAAAATCTACCTTATCTCACACGTTATATTAGTACAAAAATATTCAACAGCTTTGTAAGGACTGTCATACTTGATGTCTCCAAACACGTAAAACAAGAAAAAATAACACATTTTTTCGTTATTTATAGTTATTAGTCATTGTAAGGAAATAAATACTAAGATAATAAAAATAGATGTCTGATATCATGACCTTCAAGGGCTCGCAAAGCTATTTAGGAATGTTCAAATTCATTACCATTAAGATTTACAACTCTTTCAAATTTGCGTGAATAAAATTTGTTAGTACTCTAAATTATCTAAAAACAAAATGTTAGCTCCGCAAATTGTTCTTGTGACATAGTTTGCTCTGTGAAACATATCCGATGAAATATTTTCTGTTTTAATATGCAGTTGTGTAGGAAATGAAGGCCCCCGCCACAAATTGCCAACGTCTGAATAATAAACACTGCAAGTCAGGGCCGAGACATATACAGATAAAACTAAAGATCTGAGAAAGAGAGAATAAATATACTGACTCACAGCTCCTTTTTTAATTAATTATATGTTCTAGCTACAAATTACAACCACAAATAATTACGACAACAATAATTCTCTTCTAAATGTGACCATATTTAAAATTAAAAAATAATAAAGGCATACAAAAAACAGCATGATGGATCAGTCGGGGATCGAACCCGGGACCCATGCGTTCAATAGAGAAAGTTCAACTTCTAGTTGCTTTATTATAAAATGTTCTGTTTAAACAGTAATACTTTAGGGTAATGTAAAGTTGATACGAAAAGAAGGGTCTCTGTGTGCGGTACCCGAGCCGTTGGTCATGAACTAAGGGTCCATGGTAGCCATGGAGCTACCAGTCCCTCCATTGCTTGACCAGCGGCTCCGGTGCCGCAGCTCTGACCACTTTTTTTTTTCTTTTTTTTTTTTTAAAAAATGTTTGGTACAATGGCAAGGCTTACGCCTCGCCACTGCACCAAACATTCCCCCCCTTTAAGTTAGTTAATTAAGCCATTCCCCAGTAACTTGGTATATTGTAGTTGTCGTTGTAATTGTAAGTTGTCTTCTGGCACACAGACAAGACGAACACAAACACCCAGTCCTGAACCCGAGGAGGTGGTTGTAAATGTCACCTCCCCGGCCGGGAATCGAACCCGGGACCCTTGCCTCAGCAGCCAGGGGCGCTAACCACTGAGCCAAGTGGCCGGACTAACCCCCACTGAGCCACGGAGTCCCGTACCTTACTGCATTCTTTTTAATATATATGAAGTGAACGATTGTTGCAGTCTCCAGTGATACAACAATGTTTTCATATTTCGACAACAGATTGCACTCGGTAGTGGTCACTGTATCGATAATTATGTTGTTTATTTAGTTAGAAGACAGATGGCAGGATGGGTTCACTCATTGTTGTTTAGGTACTAATTGTTACTACGTGAATCCATGGCGGTTACTACGTCATAGCGCACTACACACGAACATGCAAATGCACGGACTGATTGGCGTTAATTATGTATTCCAATAGTTATATGGATCACAAAATAAATGCTATTTACCTATATGACTATTATCACAGTTATAAGTCTTTATTTCTTCTTTGTGTGAACAATTTGATCTACTTATATTGTTTGTACTGGAAAGAAGCATCATAAATACACTTATAAGTAAAGCTATAAGAGAATGCAGTCGCAAATAAGCTGCGCATCGATACATTACTCTTACAACAGTCCGTACTCGACAAAATTGTTTAAACTGGAATTCAAAAACACCTAAACTCATTGACTGACCATAGCACGTTGATGAGCCTGTTACTATGATCATAGATTCTATTATAAAGGCGACTGGGGACCCACACAAAGCAAAACACACATCCGAGCGATGCATGCTGCTACAGGACATTCGTGACTTCACTACAACACGCAATTCGCCGATACTGACAGAAGACTGTATCCCTGCCCTCGTAGACACAACACGCTAGCATGCAGGACCAGATACGAAAATAAACTACATCCCACACACAGTCACAGTGGACACCTCAGTGTCAGATCTCAATACTGAGGGCAACAGTGTCTGGAATCTGACATGTACTTGGGACCTCGGTGGCCGAGGGGTCAGACCATTCGCCTCCCACCAAGGTGATCCGGGTTCGATTCCCGGCGGGTTCAGTCCCCGGATTTTCGCATGTGGGAATCGTGCCGAGCTATGCCGTTGGTCGGCGGGTTTTCTCGGGGATCTCCCGATTCCCCCGCCCCTTCATTCTGGCTCTGCTCCATACTCACCTCACATCACCAATCACCAGCACTAAAGACCTCTATGTTAAGCGCTGACCAAACATCCCTCACTGACATATACTTACACAAGTTCCATGGAGGATGGTTATACATCCAGCTGTAAGGGCAGGGACAGAGCATATCTGATCTCAAATACTCTCGGAGCACAGAGCATTGAGTCGTGGCTCTTATGGCCCAAGTCCTGAGATATATTACAACTTGCACAATAAGCGTAGAAATAAAGCATGTCGTGCGGAAACTAAATAGCGAGGAACCTAAGGTAATTATGACATTGTACTAAAACACGTACCCACGATCACATTTAATATCATAGCTGAATGTATTAGTGGCACACTGCACACTGAACATTTCCCTGGACAGTAGTATCCAGGTAAATACATTAAACGCAATAAATCTACATGCCAATTAGGTACCTATGTATCCTGTAAATAATTGCAGGATGTGTCCTATTGAAGCTGTGGCACACACACATTAAACAGAACCAAATGTGTAGTATTTTATGAACATAATGACATTGGCTTTAAATTTGCAGCTATACTTCCAAATGGCATAACGATCTAGTGATACACTATAGTGGTAAATCTAGTACATAATTTTCTCACTTACAAAACATCCTATATACACTGTTAATTCTCACAGAGAATGAAATAAGGAGAGTATGAGAATATAGAAAAGATATGTAGAAAGGGAAAAGTATGAGAGAAAGGTATGTTATTTTGAATCGGAAAGGTAGTCCGATTTGTGAGAAGGTAAAATTTTTTAAAATTTTTATATTAGAGTGCTGAATATTCCCTTAATAAAACGTTAATTTGCTTTATTTTTATATGGATATTAGAAATACTCTGCGAAGTTAGTCAGTGTATTTTAGGACCACCTGTTTCAAATAAATTTAGAAGATTACTCGTTACATGAATTCAGTCGATAACTGTTTTAAATCTACAGGACCTGGTGAGACGAATTCGCTGAAAATGGGATAATGTATGGCAGTATGTCTAATTCAAATAAATTTAATTTCACTAGTTAAATTATTAAAATTATTATTAAAAAACTTTTGAGTTAGGGATGGCATCTTTGAAGTCTCCAGCAATAAAATAATAATACAGATAGCTTTGTCTGTTTTTTTTTTTTTTTTTTTTTTTTTTTTAGCACATTATTAATTTTTGTCACGCTATGTTTGTATCCCAATATTTACAGATAATGGTTGCAACTTGCTTGACAATATTTTCTCTTTTTGATATTAAAATCCAAATCTTGTCACTAATTTATAAAACCACATTAGACAACACAATTATACAGAAACAAAACAGTTTCTATGCTAAAATGAACTATCGATTTAATTGCGGTTATTTTTGTCGTTATAATAAAAACATTTCGAAAACCGTACCATTTAACTATATGAAAATACATGTTTTGATACCATGTTTATTACTGGTTTGCTGTTATAGTCTGGAGTGATTAACTTTTAAATTTGGACGTTTCTTAAGCACTATACAGTATAAATGATTTAAGTCAGATTTTTCAGTACCATTAATCGTACAGTGCCAAGAATAATAGACCTATAATATCTGCAGATGGCAATGCAGCTGCAAGTAGGAAGCTTGATGCTCGAAGAGAAATATTATGTTAAATATATAACATTTGAGTTAACGTGCGCAAAATAACTGCTGGTGTCTTGGAGTCGCGTTTCTGCATTCATTATTTTTCATCTATATAATGTAAGCGACTGTTGCTGTATCTACCGATACAAGTTGGTTACATATTTCGTCAATAGAATCCGCCTTTGAGTGGTTATTCCGTTGACACCTATTGTTTATTTAGTTGGAAGATAGTAGACAGGTTGTGTTTACATATTGTTGTGTATCACGCTGTCGCTATCGTAGCCGTAGTGGGAAATGCTCACTCATATAAAAGTAGGCCTATTGTTTTCCTTAAGATAGAATTGATTGCACGGTATTTTTTACATTTTTATTCCAGTGTTTGATAAGAAATGTTATATGGATACTAACAATATCTACGTATCTAATATAAATTTACGAAGAGGATATCATATGGCCAGGGTATTCCACTCTGAAAAATAAATTTAGACTGCTACCAGTAGCACACGATCATCTGTTTGACTCTAATAAAGAGACGGAAAGAAATCGTACAGTGGAGTAGCTTCTAAATGAAGGGGGCTGGAGAAGCGGGATATTCCAGACAAAACACGACCGTCTACGGCATCGTCCGGCACGATTACCACATTCGAAAATCCAGGGGCCCACCCAACTAAGAATCTAATTCGAATCGCATTGGTGGGAGGCGAATGCGTTAGCCACTGCGTCAATTGTGGCTCCAAGATCTTATTTAGTAGTTAGTATATAATAGTAGGTTTCGTAAATTATCAATTGAAGTGTGTTTATGGTATTCTGGATTCTCGGAGACCTTTTTCAGTTGCCCTTAGGTTTCAGAAGCATAACCCAAAATGTGTTCAGTGCTATGAAAGTTTCTTGACAAAACAAATTTATTGCAATTTATTCGTGACTGTACCTATATACATTTTAAAGAATCATTCTTTATTAATATATATCTACAATTCTCTCATTTCTAAAATTCGCAGTTTATATTTCATATCATTTACTTCACAAATTCATATAACTTCTATTAAATTATTTTTACACAGCGTAGTCATAGTAAACATTAATATATATTAATATCAATATGTTCACATAGTGGGCACATTAAGACTTTTTCCTACATGTACTTTTACCTTGAATGACAACAAATCTCTGAAGGTAAAGTTCTGACAAGAGCCCACGCTTGCATGCGCCGCTAATTCTCGCTGTACTACTTTCACACGACACTTCAACCAGCTAACACAATTTTATCAACGCAGCTCTGCTGATAAGTTAAGGATTACCTTTTCATACTTTTGTTCGTACACAGTCCTTACATATGCAGAGTTATTGCAGTAAAAAAAAAACACTGTTTTGACAATATTATATGGCATAAAAATTGGTTTACATCACGCGTGCTTTTTAACAAAAACCTTTTTATGATTTTCCGTGACGTATTTTACCTTAGAATATGTAAATAAATCAGACAATTAACAAATACATGTAAAACATTAAAGAACGAAATATGTCAGCAAGTGGCTAGCGTCTAGACCTTCTCGCCCCCAGTTCCGCTCACGTAAACCCGCTGACTGACGGAAGAGGGCCTGCTTATAGTGTTTGAGAATCAAAAGGTAGATAGTTTTAAAAATAAGAACATAAACAAATGTTAGGTATTAAGGAAAACATGTATGATAACTCGAACTGTTGCGGAATGAAATTTACTAATTACTGTAATAATTATGACAAAGCCAGGAAGTATCTGTCCTCGAGGGGCGTGGCCATCTTTCGGATTCTGTCTCCTGAATGAGCGGGGAACTAGCATGATGAGTTGTCAATAAATTTGCAAAGCACTGCAAGGCAAATAAATTTATGCATCTCTTGAGCTTAGTTTTTAGAAAATTTACTTTTTCATCAGAGGCGGAAGACTGCACATGGAAAAGATTTATTTTTGTTTATAGCTCTAGCAACTGTTTTAATGTTAATTTCTTTCTTAGAGAAAACTTAATGTTTCTAGAAGAGATATGCTGGGAAACTAGCTGGCAAAATAAAGATGCGTGGTCGTCAAAGTATTTGCTAATGTGTCAATGGACTTTTTTTTGTTGACAGTAACCTCCTGTTTAACTAATGTCGAATCAAACGAAAAAAATTCTGAAATGTAATTGATTTCTTTGACGGCTCTTCGGTGTTTGAATACCTGTATGATGTCGACCAAATGTATACGTATCTCAATACTATATTTTATTCGCTCTTCTTCTTCGGCGAAGTAATCATAAACATAACTTGAATTTATCTTACAAGTATTTCATCTCTAGTCACTTCCCTTTTCCTGAGTTTCCTCCCAATTCTTTTTGTGAAATTTTAATGCTACTAAGTGTGATGAGCGTATTGCTATGGTGTTAATGACAGTTTATACCATAAAAAATTATAAGTTCTATTTGTTCACTTACTCTTTGCTTCTTGAAGACAATGATGTGGATTTGGATCGACGTTCTGTGTAGAAATATATTATTTCTTCAGGTTGGAATTTCTGCAAATGAAAATAATAGCGACGGATTTTATAGTTGGTACAAGCAGTATCGTTTATTAGAAGGCTACGATTGATCGTTTGTTTTAATAATACAATCTTACTAGACGTTTATGCAAATATGTGTCCTAAAAGTATAGCTGCATTGCGTCAGGAGAGGGGGCGATATACAGTTTAATACTGCAACCTCGGTGAGACACTATCTCCACGTTTATGTTAATGGTGTAGAAGACGACCTTCTAACAAATTCAAAGTAGCGCTGTAACGAAAATAAAAAACGGCGGAAAGATATATTCTATTTAATCCTCCGTATGAGTGATAGTACAATAAAACACCCCGCGAAAATTCCCCTTAAAGGTTTATTCTAGACAATTTATACCTTGCAATAATTACAGAATAGTGACATTCTAGACAAAAAAAAACTTCTTCCTGCTCGAATATGATAGAGCAAGAGAAACATGCATATTATGAACAATTTAATATCCAAAAGCATGATAGAACATGGCCTTCTAGAAGGCAAAATAGTAACTATGTTAAAAAGTGTTAGGGAAGGAAATAATTATCGTAGTCAGTTAAAATCCCCTGAAGGAGCGAGACAGCCCAACTAGTAGGAATGATGGTGACTATCATCTGTATGCGCATAATATACATAAGGTGTTTTCTAGTCATTACAAGAAGGAATGATAGAGCATGGCTTTTTAGAATACAAGATGGCGACTGCGCCAGAATGACAGAACATTAGAAAATAATTCGAATATTTTAGTCAGTTATATCCCTGAATAATGAAAGAGAGCATGAAAAAGTAAAACGAACATTTTATTCAAATCCTTGAAGAGTGATAAACTCGACGAGATGCCGACTACCATAAGAATGATACAGCGTAAAAATAATAAGAATATTCTAGTAATTTAAATCCCTGAAGAGTGAGAGAGTACGGCAATCTAGAAAACAAGGTGGTGACTGCCATGGACTAACGAATATTCTAGACCAAAACCCCAGAAGGAATGATAGAGCATGACCTTCCAGAAGACATGATGGCGGCTCCCTGTGACAGTCTCGAGCTGACTCGCGAAATTGAGTCAGTTTGCCGCTTTAAGCAGCCAGAGGGTCAAGGTCGATTTTTTGTGTCAATGACCCGGTAGTAGACGGGGAATTTGGCTAATTTCGAGGGAAAAAAGGGAATTTTGAGTTAAAATTAACAGATTTTTAGGTATAAAGGGAAATTTTAAGGGAAAAAAGGAAATTTTGAAGGAAAATCCATGATGGCGGCTAAGGGTCCGGCTCCGAAGCCACAAGCCACTAAAACGAATTCCCCCCTCCTCTTTTCCTACTACTACTGTACGTATTTACATTTAAAGTGTAACTTTCATCAATCTATTTTTGCACATTTTTCTTTCTAAAATTATTTTTACAATTCATGTAATATATTTCACTAACTCACTTAAATTTCACTTTATTATGTTTTCAAGGTTTAGACATGGTAAACTTCAGTAGATACACTACATTAATGCAATTCTTTTTTACATGCACGTTGCTCTTGTAAAAATTCACACTGTGATGAAGGAAGTTTACATAAAAATCCAGCCAAGTAAACCTCTAAACTTAGACGCAACTAGGCAAAATGATAAACACTTATGGTTTTGGAGAAATATAAAAAAAAATTGTTTTAAATTGAGGAAAATTGATTAGTTTTTACACCATAAAATAATACAAATATATACTTGCACGATACAGTGTGTAATGTAAACGTTCTTCGTTCTGAATAACATGAGCGACATTAACGAAAGATTGAACATAAATTAATCAAAATGTAAATAAATAAGCATTTCTATTTTTTGTGAACACGATCAACTTTTTTTCAATTGTACTGTTATAATTCCAAAAGGCATACACGCCTTAGGATACTTTTTAGTTTGTAAGTTGAAAATAAGTTTTCGCCTTAGTTTTTTGTGAATAATTTATGTCTGAGTAGTATGTCCATATTGTTACAATGTTAGTGTGAACAATAGGGAAGGCATGAATTAACAGTGCTACGGGGGAAAGAATATAAGAGCCGATCAAGAAAGTATTCCCTTCCCAAACTGATAAATAATAATAAAACACCCACACAATTTCACTCGTTTGGCTGTTAAATACCGTGATATTAACATGTGTGGGGGGGGGGGCAGTAAAAGAAATGTGGTAATTATATTTATTTTCAACTTAAAACACGTAAATAAAATATAGAGTAACATTAATATTTCACATGATGTATTACTCTAGACCTAGGGGGTATTAATTTATCACTGAAAATAAATGGTTATCTACTAATGTCATGTTTCTCGTGACTACCGACGACCCTCGAGTGCTCACCCACGCCTCCGCTGTCTTCAGACATCTTCGTCAGAAGCTCTCAACAAACAAGCCATAAAACAACCCAGTGAACCCGTGTCGCGCCTCTATAAATAGGCCCGAGTTGACCTAACTCACATAGTCTCGACATTTCTTTTATCGACACACTAATTTCAAAACCACCAAAAGCACATGGGTGTAGCAGGAGAGGGGAAGAGGGGTGGTTTGGTGTTCATAGGGCCGATTGCAGAGTCAAGTGTGGAAATTCTTTGTACAAAGGCAGAAAACTGAGATATCTCAGTTAAGGTGAAGTGTCACAACAATATACGCGAGAAAAATAATTTTTCTTCGTGCATCGAATTGCGAATGTAGCTAAAATGTAAATTGTTTTGTATTTATTATGCACGAAACTTACATGAGGCGATTTGATAAATTATATTTAGTCTTTCGGACACAGTAAAGCTGAAAAAAAAATACATCATTGAATTTTTTTATAAAACTGTTTCGTAACCATTTTGATTGAAAATAAAAGTGACATCAAAACATACGACATTGCTTATATTAAAAACTGTACAACAATTATAGATTATGTTGTAGATGCCAGTGCAGTCTTTCATTTACACCATGATTATGTTAATTTACATCTCGCGGTCATCACGACGTCATAAATGAAGACTGGAGTCCTTAATTCACAGATTGTAAGCTGCTTGATATATAATAAATTTAGAAACTCAAGCCCTTTTGAAATTATATGTTGTCAAACGTTGGCGGTGTACATTATACGTGACCTAGATGCTCGAAATTTGAAAGCATTGCGTTATGTGTAGTATACTTCAGAAAATTTACCTTGTCTCACACTTTACATTACTACAGAAATATTCAACAGCTTTGTAAGGACTGTCATACTTGAAGTTTCCAAACACTTAAAACAAGAAAAATAACCAATTTTTTCGTTATTTATAGTTATTAGTCGTTGATAAAGAAATAAATACTAATTAAATAAAATAGATGTCTGATATCATGACCTTCAAGGGCTCGCTAAGCTATTTAGGAATGTTCAAGTTCATTAACATAAAGAGTTACAACTCTATCAAATTTGCGTGAATACAATTTGTTAGTACTCTAAACTATCTAAACACAAAATGTTAGCTCCGCAAATTGTTCTTGTGAAGTAGTGGGCTTTGTGAAACATATCCGATTAAATATTATCTCTTTTAATATGCAGTTGTGTAGGAAATGAAGGCCCCCGCCACAAATTGTCAACGTCTGAATAATCAAAACTGCAAGTCAGGACCGAGATATATACAGATAAAACTAATGACTAGTATATCTGAGAAAGAGCGAATAAATATACTGACAAACAGCTACTTTTTTAATTAATTATATGTTCTAGCTACAAATTACAACCACAAATAATTATGATAACAATAATTCTCTTTTAACATGGGCAGAATCAATATAAAAAAATAATAAAGACATATAAAAACCAGCATGACGGATCAGTCGGGGATCGAACCCGGGACCCATGCGTTCAATAGAGAAAGTTCAACTTCTAGTTACTTTATTATCAAATGTTTTGTTTAAACAGTAACAATTTAGGGTAATGTAAAGTTGATATGAAAAGAAGGGTCTCCGTATGCGGTACCCGAGCCGTTGGTCATGAACTAAGTGTCCATGGTAGCCACGGCGCTACCAGTCCCTCCATTGCTTGACCAGCGGCTCGGGTGCCGCAGCTCTAACCACTTTTTTTATTTTTTTTTATTATTATTACTATTTAGTACATGAGATTACAAACTAACAAGTGCACAATGCAAGACAGGGCAATACAGCAGTCCAATATGAGTCCAATATAAACAGTTCAATATACAAACATGGCCGAGCAATAGGAGGATGACGAAATCAAGTGTAATGTGACATTATGTATGTTATGTTAGGTTACTTCACACTTGTACGTATATTATCACTGTATAGAATCATTACTTGGTAAGGACAGCGCACGGCGTACATCCTACCACATTTAAAGGCACGCTGAATGAATAGTTAAATATATATATATATAATAAGTAATAAATAAATAATAATAACACAGCACTTCACTTGTCTGTAGTTGTAGTACAAGCGATTAGAAAAAGAACAAATACCCGCCGTACCACTGACGCAAAGTGCCACGTCGTGCCATGTTCCACCTGTCCTCACGGAGTACGCTGACGAACGCGTCAAGTGTAATCGGCCGCACTGCAGTTGTGAGGAAGTAGATGGCGTGCAGTATAATCCAATGGGCCGCACGGCGACGTACCGATGGGAAGGTGTAGAAGTCGCAGTGGAGAAGTCGTTCTTCACTAACATCACCGT
>PNEQ01116139.1:0-27523 GCA_003012365.1 Medauroidea extradentata | reverse complement strand
CCATACCAGGTATTACCAGCAATAGCAATTAATCAGTATAATTTCTGAATATCAAAATTAACAGGTCATGCGACCATTCATTTTCCTCGGCATCATGTCACGAAGCCGATGGAACTATAATGAGAAAGCAATAGTCAATGTTACTGTTTATATGTAAATAAAACTAAAATGTGTATATGTAGTCTCTGTTGAGAGGAGATAGCAGGTGCAGCTTCTGGACGGCAGTCTGGCTCCCCACCCCCACCCTATTTGTACCCCCCTTAGCTGTTGAGGGGGAGGGGAGAGTGCCGCCTGTACAAATTAAGACACAAATGTTAATTATTATAATGTTAAGTAGTATATAAGGAACATTAGGATTTAGGAGCCTCAGTGGTAATTATTTTCAAGTGCAATGAAGGAATATTAATGTGAAAATGAAATAACTGCGGCAATGACAAGAATTTACTGTCCTCGAGAGGCGGGGCTATTTTGAAAAGCTGGCTCCTGATTGGCCCAAGGGAACCAAAGCCTGCAGAACAAGTGGCGGGGGTTTTGGGACCAAACAGGAGCAACGCGGGGGAGTTGAACGTCAAGGTAAGTAGGTTGAACGTAAGGAGGGAGGTCGGCAGGATGTGTGACGACGACGGACCGGGGTGTTACCGCCGGGCGTCACGACGCATTAGGGTGCAGTAGAGTCACGAACGACGAGAGACCTGGGGTGTTACCGCCAGGGCCGAGTCGCGAGTCGCGAGATTGACCAGTCGTGTGGGCGGAATTTAAACAGGGCCGCTAAATTCACGCCAGGAGAGGACAGTGACGACTTGTTATCCGTCAAAATCGGACTGACTGACTTTTATTTCCTCTTGCACAACAGCACCCAGTAGCAATTAGCAAGACACGTGAAGAGTGCAGCACGGAGGCGCGTCGCAATGTATATGTATATTAGAAACATTTTGTTCAGAATCACCAGTACTATCACCTTCAAAGCATCTACCTTTCCTCCCGACCCACCCTGTATCTTTAAAACAACAATTACTTTGTCCAGTCCACTTCGCTGAGCGTACTTTAATTACAGAACATCTTCACTTTTAATTCATTTTTGTTTCTCTATAAAATAGCTGCCCGACTGCAGCTTTGCCCGCATGAAATTATGTGATGTAAACAGTAACTCTGGAAAAAATATGAGACGAAGGCATTTAACAGCTAGCGTTCTCAATAACAGTGACTATATATTGTCTTAGCTCAGTGTAAAGAGCGCGCGCAATATGTTTGTATGATGTCATAGTAATTACCATCGCAAAGTCTTGCACGGGATACGAACCCGTAACCCCACCCCTCCCACACCGTAAACTTTATACAATACCTAAGTGAATGTTTAAAGGCAGGCCGTGATAATTATTTCGTACTTAAAGGCTACAATACAAAGAGGTTGTATTTATGAGTCGGTTGGCAAAAAGAATCAAATGTTGAATTATTTCTTCATAATCATTCTCTTTTTCTGGAGACTGTAACATTTTACTGCTTTTCACCTACTAAATATTCGAATTTCATAAAATCCTTAATATGATTTTTAGATATATACATAAGATTCATTCTTATCAAAAATCATCTCGATATCTCAAAGGGTATATATAAGCGGTACAGATGATTATTTGAAAACACGTTTTATTTTTTGAACAGCTTTCAAGGACGAATTTCAAAAAATTCTTAAATAACTTTTATGATATTTACGTGAGATTTAGTTTACAGCAAAAACCATTTCAATATTTCCACTGGATTAGGAGATAAGTGGATTTAGTTAAAAACACGTTTTGTTTTTTAAGAGGTTTCGAAAAAATTCTAAAAACACTTTTTAGATATTTACAAATGCATCATTTAAAAATAATAATCGCCTCACTATCTGAAATGGTTTAGGAGAAATCACGGATAAATGAATAACATATTTTACGGCTTTTCACTCCCTTAATTTTCGAATTTCGCAAAATTAAAAAAAGCACAAATATGCATATGTTTGGGTAATATTTTCAAGTTAAAAAAATTATGATAGCTTTCCCGGTTAATGAGATATCAGGGATTCTTTGAAAACACATTTCACCCCTTTTCACCCCCTTAATTATCGAATTTCGAAAAATTCCATTCTTAGTAGGTGCCTACAGTTAAGGCAAGGGGAAGCTTCCCTCAAAATGTAATGGTTCTAGGTCCAGCGATTTGGGCTGTGCGTTTATGAGTGAGTGTGTGTGTCAGTCAGGACACTTCATTTTATATATTAAGATAATTATTTCAGTTTTTGTAAGTATTATGACGTAGCCCGGGACACAGTTATTCACTGTAAATAATTTATTTTTTGTATGTCATTTGGTTTTCCTTTCTTGTAATAAAAAAGTTTTATGCAAATTTTGGCTTTGACCTGCCATTATACCAAAACTAAGAAAGCTAGAAAATTTGCATTTACTGTAAAATATAGCATCAACGTATGTCTATAAAACAAGCCATTTCTCGAACATAATATATACATTAAAAAAAACTATTACAATTTTGCAGGGAGTCCCCCCCCCCTCCTAAATATGTTCCGTATGCAAGTTGAACTATATTAAAAGTAAATATGCGCCATATTTAAAAAAATATATGTATACAACATAATAATAGATTTTATGTTGGTTATTTTTATGAATCATGCAGGATTATAAGATAATAATAAACTAACTTTATTATGTACATAATTTGTTTATAAAATGTGTGATAATTTTTCAAGTGGTCTCTTCAGTGTTTATTGAATAACATTTCTTGAATAGTTATGCTAACCACTAAAGTTGCAAGGTAGGAAGTTTAAGGATATAAGACTGAGACAAGTGCATGTGTTGCGAGCAGGTTGCACTCTCTGAGTCTGAGGATGTTTGGTGTTGTATCTCGCTACGAGCACATCTTCCACATGACACACGACTCGTCCAACTGTGAGCTGGGCCCGCACCCTACCAGGAGACAACAGCATGTAGTTATGACACTGGTGGATCCAGCAGGCAGCTCACCTCCCTGGAGCACGTGTTCTCTCACAGGCAGTCTACAGCACGTCCATACTATGATGCTGCTGGTAGGCATCGCCACAATACCGCCACTTACATGCCTCGCTTATAACGTCGACCGTCTCGGCAGGAGAATATTTGTTGGTAAGTACCTCACATCCCTTGTGTACATGTCATATAAAACCATTAATCATAACAAGTGATAATTAGCATCTCAAAAACTACTTGGGTTATCGATACCTTTCAAATGTTATTAAATAAAAATTAAAACGACCACCCAGAAATGATGTAGCAGACTTGACAGATAATTTTCCTATAAAATTAATAGAAATATTGTATCACTGCTTAACGAAAAGACAGCCAGTGACAGTTATGAAGGTTGAAAAGGGATTAAATAGAAGTAGTGACACACACGCATATTTAACATTTGCACTTTTGTAAAAATTGTTTGGTGGAGACAAACATTGATGCGATCTTCCTACTGAGCCGGGATACTGACACAAAGTGAAATACCACTAGCAGCTCCCGTTAGCAATTGTTCAAATTTGACTAAATGTTGTACATGTTCACATCATTGCTGTCAGAGTTATCTCTGTATAGGATGACCTTGAATATCTTTGAAAGCTCTGCATCAAATTGTAGGGGATCCGAATACGAGTAAAATGATACAGTACACTTAGGTCACAAAGAATAGGAAGTATCCGTTAATTGGCCCACAAATTATGGTTTGTGAGTTTTTCAATCTGCATTGACGTAGCAACAAATCACAGTAGCGGTGTAAACCAATGCGTTAAGTTGGCCGAGCTGACAGTGCGGTGGTGTATTGGTGTCCCTCCAAGACGATTCTGGTTCAATGTCTGGTCGGGATCACTCCCAGGATATCACATGTGGGATTCGTTTTGATGATACCATAGGTAGACGGAATATAAACGGCAACTACAGTTTCCTTTGTCCTTCCAGTCTGTGCCAGCTCCATAATTACCTCAGTCAAGGTAGGCATGAAAGTGGACTTTTAAGTCTCGTTGACAACGAAAAATATTTTTTTTTTCTCCAGATATTATAAAACATATTTGTTTTACTTTAATAATATCCTATGTTACTTCAAAAATTTTATACAATTCATAGGTAAGTAATTAAAACTAAGCGCAATTAAAATAAATTTAACTAGTTTCTCTTAATTCTATTTTATGTCAATTTAACTTGTATTCTTGTTGGTTATTTTTGTATTTTACTACCTCAATGAGCATATTGTAAGATACTATTATAAACAATACAACTACTACTTTGTAAGGAATCTGTTAATTTTTGCAACATATTTGCTAGTGGAACACTATAAAAAGAAGCTTTTTCGAAATATTTTCCATTATTTTTTATTCCGTCAATACAATCTGTTACTGGATAAAAATCTTGTTCTTCTTGGAAATTCTGGTTAGTTTACATAATTAGAAATAGTTGCTTCCAATCTTGTAATTCCATTTTTATTTTTTAGACAATTCAAAAGAAAATTTTTATGTTAATCTATTGTATGGGCAATTAAAATATATATATATATAATATGGTATCATAGGTCTAGTTATTTATTAATTCCTGGGCTTATTAATAGGCAAATAACTATCTTGTATTAAATCTAGAATTAATTAATCCATGTTAAACAATCGTTTGCAAGAGAGTAATTGTTGTTCATTATTACATTATATTTTTTATATTATGTTCTCCTCGCATATACAAATTATTTGTTGCATACGTAATCATTTCTTCTTTGTTAAAAAATACCAGCAAAATCTTGTGTTACGTCAAAATCTAGCAATAAGTAATGTTCTATTGTAAGTTCTTTTAAAAATATTATTATGTCTTTTAATAATTTATCTGACTCAACACCTGCTAATTCTATTTTATAAGGAACAGAAATAGGATTATTAAACATTTTTTGCGTTAGATTTTGTTTTATAACTTCAATTTTGTTGTACATTATAATCTAATATATATGAAATTTTACTTCAACTCCATGCCTTGGCAAATTAAATTTAGAAAATCTAGATCTTAAAAAACTAAAATAAAACCTCCGCATACTGCATTATTGCAAGAAATTTGCTATTTTTCATTTCTCATTCACAACATAAAAAACTGTTATTTTAAAAACCGTAATATTGTAGCAAAAAGGCTCTGAAATTGGTTTGAATTATTTTAATTTATATTCACTATTTGTGTAAATAGTTTCTACGATATTTGTAACAAGGTTATTATTATTTAAATTAAGAAACCATAATCCAAATATTTAATTGGTGGGTTTAATTATATTTCCAAGTAATTCTCTAATAGAATACTATTTCATAGTAGCACTCTTTTTGTTTTCAGCTTCTATTTATAAGATAGAAATGTGTAATGAAAATAAAAAAGTAGCTATAATTAAAATAATATACTTATAAAACCATAGAAATGTATATAAAAGAGACGAACTCAAAAAATAAAATATATATTAAACAACCTAACGCAAAATAATAAAAATTTACAAAACAAAATAGCCCAAAATTTATAATATCTCTAACCTAATCCAATTATATAAAACACAAATGTGTAATATCTCTAATCCAAAATTTATAGCGTGTTTAACTCAATATTTATAATACACCTAACTAAACCCAATCATATAAAATAAAAATTTATGATATCTCTAACCCAAATTTTATCATTTTTTAACTCAATCCCAAACAATGAAAAGTGTATAAAACAACCAAACCCAAAATTATAAGAATTTTAAGGAATTTCAAAAAGTAACTAGTATTTCGAGGTCGCTATGCAGAAGCAGAGGAGGGTAATGTCTTGGAGCCCTTCTCGTACACTCCATTCATATTGTAAGGGACCATCTGTAGTAGGTCTAATAGGCCGATACATCCCATGAAATGAAGGGTTTTTTTTTTTTGGGACTAATTCTGGGAAAACTAAAGTTTTGGTGGTTGGTAGAAACTAACAGTAGTACTTTTTCCCTAATTTCCCCGCCTTTTCCCTTGGTGTTTTTACCACGACAACACCTTAACTTATTTAACCGCCGAATGTTACAAAATGGTTCATATTTCCGTAACCAACCACGTAACTGGCATATCTTTTTCTTTTGATTTCTTGAAGTACGTTTGTACAAAATAAACACAAACAGAAATGATTGAATTAATCAGTTTAAATTACACATCGCGCCATTTACTTTCACAAATTAAAAAAAAAATCACAAGAAATGTCACACACATTTGTGCTACAAGTAAACAACAAGAATAGCATGTTCAATATTCCTAATTAGGCTATATTATTTATGTAGTGTAAAATAAATGTTTATTGAACTTGTTGGACGTAAATAAATAGTAATTTCGGAAAATTTCAAATTAATATTACCCAACATATATGCTCTAAAATTCAGTAAACAAGTTTTAAAGCATGCGAATAGCGGACAAATTGTCTTCGTTTATAAAGGAGTGATATATTGTGGTAATAAACAGATGCATTCTATTTGGTTCGTTGCAATTTAATTTTTCGTGAATTAACAGCATTTTTTATCAGTTTTTAAGATTATTTTTACGACGATTTTATCAAAGATGGATGAATGTAAAATAGTGAAAAAATCAAGCAATTATTATATAACGTTGAAGAAGTATTTCCTTTTATTTTTGCGAACAAAAAGAGCCACTGAATCAGAACCCCCCCATACACACACACACACACATCACCGGGATTAAACGCTGTAACATGTATTTTCAGTAAATCCTCGGTAACTCGTTAACACGTTCAAATATCGAACTGAATTTTACTTCAGAATGAAGTTTACTCATATCCATAAAAAAATATTTTAGGATTTTTTTGAAATTCAACCCCCGAGGGCATTAAAAAAAATTACATGTGACTTCAATTAGCCCTCTGTATCTCTCAACCTATAGAGATATTGAGATCATTTTTAAATAGAACTGAAGCTTACATAAATAAATAAAAATAAATTTCAAGATTTCTTCAAAATTCGACCATTTCGGGGGTGGAAAGATGTAAAATATTCCTGAAATACCCAAGAGCATACATGACCGTAAAACAGTAATTTAAAAGTAGTTACTTTTTGTCGTCCTGTTGATACATATACCTCTTTGGGCAAGGGCCTGTATGTAATTATATCTTTAATATATATATATTTTTTTGACGACCTATCTTCGCGTAGGTGATTGGAACACTGGAATGTGGTTTTGTGGTTGAATTCCGTGTAATATAAGGCGACAAGAAACTGCAATGATATTACTTACGAACGTATTAGTGGTTGCTGGCAGAAGTGTAAATCTCCTACTTGAAGTATGCCACAACATTGTCAAATGTTGAAATAATAGCAGGCGTGGTCGCGACGAGGACAGTTGAGATGAGAGATTTGGACGACTCTCAACAGCTAAGGTTTTGAGAGACGGTGAGGTATGACATGAGGTGGATACGGAGCAGCGTCTGGGATTAATTTCCGGGAGGTCCCTGAGAATAGTCACCGACCTGCGGCATTATCACTATGAAAATCCGGTTGGCTATTCCGGGAATCGAACCCAAGATTACAAAAATATTGATAATTTTTAAAGACTAGCAAAGTTGTTGCCGGGCAGCTAGTGAACTATGAATATTACAGAACGCCTTCCAGAGTTAACATGACATGTGCAGTATTGTTACAAGATGTCCGCGCAGCACCGGTAGAGCAAGTGTTTGTAAACAGGTTTTTTCCACGAAACAATTCCACGTGTGTCCATTGTGCCAAAATACGAAAAGAAAACATACTTCAGACAAGGTCGGAACCTCAATTTTAAGACGCCACGCTCATTAAAAACATTGTTTCTAAGCCTTCCAACATGGCTAAAACCGGCCTTTTCAGACTGCCGTACTTAAAATGTACTAACCGGATGTACTTGAAACTCAGATTGCGACCTGCATGTTCTTAGTTGCAGACTTTTCACCAATAAAATTACATGATCACCTCTTACTGTCCCATTAGTAAAAACCGTTAGGCGGGACGCTTGTACGCTAGTTCAGCGCTTGGCTCGTTGAGGCGATGCGGCATTTGATTCACGCTTCAAGGTCGACCTTACTGCTCCGTCGCTTTTGAGCCTCTCACTGCGCGGGTAGGCGGCGCCCTTAAACAAGATATATGTCTCGTAGACACGATATATGTCATAATTTGAAATACTTTTATGAAGGTGGCACTCTGTAGTGTGGATTAGGTATGGTGCAAGTTACGGGCATTCCAATTCTTGTAACCGGCTTAGTAAATATTACAGTCAGTGCATGTCACTTGAGGTCGCGTAGCCACGCCATAGTAGAAAGCTATGATCAACTTTCCTAATTATGTGTTTCAGTGGCTCGATCTTGAAGGTAATGTGTGTATGTGTATGTGTATGTGTATATGTATATATATTATATATTATATGTATGTATATACATATATATCATGCACTGCAAATGTATCTTGAACGTTCCAGGCAATAATTACATATCACCCCCAATAAAGGATCACAGTACAGTGTAACAAACACTACGCAGCCACATAAAATTGGCTCTTGCCAGCTTAATACAGTTATTGTAGTACATTCTACAACTCCATCTGTCACCCGCACCTTGTCTATACTATGGGTTGTCAAGCCCAAGAGTAAACTGGCATTAGTAGCAAAGTAGATATGGAGCACTTGGGTGTTATCGAAACTGGAAGTCATAACCTGGTGAGTGGCTTCGCATTATTTTTAAAGACTGGTCTCGGTTATATCACCACAGATGACTGCTCTGTATTATGGCAGCACCAAGGGAAGAGAACACGAATATTCTTCAAATGCAGTGGAGTAACACAGCGACATTACTCTTACAACCACAGTATGAGGCACCTCCCACCAAGGCGATCCGGGTTCGATTCCCGGCGGGGCCGGTCCCCGGATTTTCGTATGTGAGAATCGTGCCGGACGATGCCGCTGGTCGGTGGGTTTTCTCGGGGATCTCCCGTTTCCCCTGCCCTTTCATTCCGGCACTGCTCTCATCCCTCACCAGCACTAAAGACCTCGCTGTTAAGCGCTGACCAAAATCGCTTGCTCACTCATAGTATGAGGATCCTTCATATCACCTCTGGTTGGAATTAGGGTGAACATGTAGAACAGTGGTGAATTCATTCTGCATCCTCTCAAGTTACCCGTTGTGAGACACTACTATCTATGGTACAGTCGTTCAACAAGACAATGCTTATATACACTCGGCACATTTTACTATGGAAGGCCTCAGCGATGCTGAGGTTATTTTGTAGCCAGCACGTTCTCCCGACTTGTTCGCTTATACGATATGTGTGGGTCGGCTTGAATATCACTCAGACTGTGCGCGTGCCTACCTAGAAAGAACAGAGGGCAATTTTACACAACGATTAACCAACGTACCTCAAAATATATAATAGTTGCTGGGCTCCCTTGCCGAAGAAGTCGGTAGAGAATGTACGCAGACCCGTCTTGCTGACATCGTACTAAGAGTAGGCTGTACTAACGACTCTCACGCCAATAATATCTGATAATGGAACAACTGCATTGAAGTAACTCGACTTTTCAATAGGGATAATTTCTTTTCATTGCCAGTTTCTTGTACATGAGAGTATCAGAATTTAGAAAATTTACTCAGACGCTTAAAACATATTCCTTCTCAAGGGACTGCTTGATGCCTAGATCTCGGTTCATCAGCAGTATTCACCCTATCTCAGGACGATGTTGAACTCTGATGTCTTTGACCCTGCAATACGGTTGCTGTAAGTTGATGGTATCTGAAGACTTTGTCAGAGAAGTTTCCAAGGCATTTGACTGTACCTAAAGTGATGTCAGAAAAACTGATCTTCGACAAACAGAGATTTATGATCATAGGTCATCCTGGTCTTGACCTTGGATGGCCGGCCGTTGTTACCAATTATTTGGTTCTGACACATGCCTTCCTTCAGCTGCCCTGGCATACTTGATCTCACTTGCCACGCTGTCGACCGAGAGTGAAGTATTTCAGTTCCAGCTCAGTTCTCCAGTCCACGCTCCCCATACTCGACTCCCATCTCCCCGGCAGAAAGTCGATCGGTCCAAATGTTTCATTTTTTTTTTTCCCAACATGCCATCTTTGCCAAATGTTTATGTTGCCAGTTTTGCAGAAGAAGTGACTGATGTTTCAACAATGTATCATAAATAATAAAATTTATTACATTATCTGTTAATATATATATATATATATATATATATATATATATATATATAGTTGCACTAAATATAAGTAACGTTGTACTTAATAATGCAATTCTATCAGAAAGTTCACGAATTATATATTTCAATTGAAATAAGAATACTAGATAATATTTAACAATGTACAATCAGGAATTCTACTTTCCGCAATACTAGGTATAGCAAACTACTGTTTCAGAAATTTTAGTTAGAGAAACACGTTATAATTAACAGCGCAAAAAGAAATGTGTAAATATTGTGTTAACATTTTGTAAAACGCCAACGTTTAGAACGTTTTCAATAAATAATTATTATTAATTTCTTTAATTGGTAATTGTTTGAAAACTACAACATTTCTTTAATAGCTTCAATCGTGTAAAGCCTGTTCTATCAAATTACTGGACAGTCAAATTCCTTTTCTGTTGAATTTCATTTCTGCCAACCACCTGCTTAAGATGTTAAAGACATTTTATCTGCCAAACGTTCACTGTTTTGCCATAACACACAGAAGCCGAATACTTCGTCTTCAATACCTCAGTCTTGAACACACGCCTACGCTAGACAACTATGACAACATTAAAGGCTAAATATTACGTCACACATTTTACTCACGATAGGTCTTCTGTATTAGAACTATTGTACTGACTTCTGTAATACGCACCACGATAGTCGATAGTACAGTTCACCAGTAATAGATGTAGTAAATGTATCTTAAGTACAAAAGGCATAATATATTATTGATTGTAAAGAAGTTAGTCAGTATGTATCATGATGATGTGTTTGAAATTATGCAAGTCTTTTAAAATTTATCCTACGTCAGAAAAATTCTGTTGTGTGTGATTTTATGTTTATTAATATGTAAAGTATAAATTACACATTCAAAAATGCTTTCGATAAGCAAATTTTTTTTAATAAGGTTCAGATATAAATCTTTATTGGTGTTTAAATAGTGCAATATCACTCAGCTACTAATCCAAGAGCATAACAAATAAAAATAGCGAAGTAAACTTAGGGCCTGTTATTGAATTTTCGAGTCTTATATGGCTAATAATGATCCAGTTTCATTTACTTCTTGCACTACGTGGTTTAGTTTTAGACCGCAATATATTTACAAAGGTGGCATTATATTATTTATAAATGAGCTTCATAGTCACATACTGCTAACTTCTACTTGTGCGTGTAAAAAAAATTCTTTTGGCATGTTCAAAATTAGTTCAATGTCACCTCAAGATACCTGAATCGTATACAATGAATATTAATTATTACGTAAACTTAAGAAACAAATTTATTACTATTCAACGGGGTATATTAATCTCTTATTCTCTTATCTCTTATATCTCTTATCTCTTATGTCTCTTTCTTCTCTTATCTCTTCTCTTATATATATATATATATATATATATATATATATATATATATACATACATACATACATACATACATACATATATATCAATTGCCGTTCGTTTGTCTCGCTAAAACTCGAGAACGGCTGGGCCGATTTAGCTGATTTTGGTTTTGAAATGTTTGCCGTAGTCCAAAGAAGGTTTAAACGGTGAGAAAATATGGAAAAATTGCGAAGAAGATAGTAAAAAAATAATACTTTAATATTTTGATGGTTGTCATTGTTGGTTTGTTCCACTTATTTATATAAATCCGCGGTGCGTTCAGAAATTTTTATTGTTGTCGTTGTTTGGATTGTAAATAAAAAAATGCTTTATTGTGCTATTTCACACACACAATATCTGTTTTGTTGGAATGAAAAATGAATGTTTATATTTCAGTTGTCTGTCGAACGTCAGACGAGAGGTTATAAAGTTACCTGTCATTCTGTAACCATTATCAAAATCTTCAATCATCAGTTTGTCAGTGCGTGAGAAATTTATTTACTGTTATTGTTTTAAAATGCTAACATAGGTCGTCGAAGTCAATCAAATGAGCGACGAGCTACCTCACGTGCAAACCGCACTGATGCCCAGCGAGAGACAGATAATTATAACATTCGTATTGGTACGGCAGAATAGTGTTCTACAGTGAATAATAATGAAGTAGACAGGCTTAGGATGGAACGCGTTCGGGCACACCAAACACAACAACAGCAAGCACGACGCAATGATATCAAGCGATATCGCAGAAGCAGTGCTCCTGTGAACTTGGAACGAGTAGCATTCCACTACGATCCGGAAGTAGATTATTGTGCCGACAAATCCGTGACAATTAGGAAATGAAAATCATTTGTCAATATTTTAACGCGTTAAAATACAATGACGAATCTACTGGATTATGTTGTGCTGGTGGTAAAGTAAAATTGCCACAATTGGTCCCACCACCAGATCCATTATGCTCATTAGTTTCTGGGGTGAGAAATTACTCTAAACACTTCTTGGCCAACATCAAAAATATAACAATTGCTTTCAAATGACGTCGTTTGGCGCAACACATATTGTGCAGAAAAATTTCATTCCCACTTTCAAGGTAGTATATACCATAATTATTTTTGATAAAATTTAAATTTGTATTTGTATCACAAATAATTTAACAAGATCATTGCAGATACAAGGACAAATTCATCACCTACTGGAAGTGCTGATGCCGCTTCCAGATGCTGACCATCAATTTTTGCAAATTTATTTTATGGGCAATCAAGATGCAGAAGTTGAAAGACGTTGTACTCATAATCCAACAGTGAAACGAACCATTGTCCAGGAATTGCAAACGTTTCTTCATCAGAACAATGATTCAGTCAAAATGTTCAAAATGGCATTAGATCGTATGTCAGACTTAGAGTATAATAACCTATGAAAATGGCATTGCCTGACATTACCTATCAAAATTTTCAGCCATTTTAGCGAAGGGAGAGTTTTAATGTCGTTAGGATAGGTGATACGAAGTTCACCGGGTCATATAGTTTTTAAATATAATAATAATATGTTACGTTATTATAACTTTTATTCGTCACGAACCCCTATTTCATAGTTGTACGTTGATTTGACAGTGGCGCGTTCAGTCAATATATTTTCATTCCAGATTTCTTGAACTAGTATTACTATGGATAAGTCCTTCAGTAACCACATCCGTGAGCGGTTTTTTTTTTATCCTGTCTTGATTAACGATATTGGTTCTCGTTATTGAATTTAGTTTTCTAGTATTGATTCTTTCTATTAGCCGGGAGTGAAAGTTGTAGGCCATAAATTGCGTAAATAAAGCTATGGAATTCAGTATAATGAATGAACCCTGTTAAGTATGTTTTTTTTTAAATACAACCTAAAATTAAAGGAATGGTAAGTTTGGATCTTGAAACAGGTTGCTGTTTATTCAGACGTATTAAACCCGAAAATTCTTCGTCTACACAACACTTCTTGAAGTTCTTAGAAAATTTACTGATGTTGACTCGGACGCGGCCGTTAATTTTAGTCTCGACCAAAATTTACCCTCTTATATTCCAGTTGCACATCGGCCATATTGAATTTAACATATGCCACGGCCTTAAACCTTGCACGTAAATATTGACCCTACATTTCACAAAATAAAAAATACCAAGAAATAAATCTCTCCCTTACCCCTGCGGCAAAATAATTTGGAAGTTAAAAATTTTCAAAATTTTTTAGAAAATGAAAAAATTGAACGACCATTTTTTTTACCTTAATCGATTTTTTAAGAATATTCCGAGCTGTAGGTAACTGAGGACGGACACTAAGGCACTACCTCAAAATCAATAATTGTCTTTGTCATATTGAGTTTTATTGTTTATGAAGTAGGTATAACATGTCATAATATAATGTTTATGCAGCTTCCAAAATTACCTACATATTTGCAATTTCTCTTCTAATCTCTCTCGGGCATCTGAAACAGTAAGTTACAATTCAACGATAAAATTTAATTATTAAAAAACAATAATACGTTGATTTAACATATTTTTCTCTCTCGTTTCGTTGGATCTTGGTTACATAACCACCGTCCCCTTTTGAACAAACTTTATTATGCAAATACTACTGCTTTTCGCTTCACTATTTTTAATACTGTTTATCTGTGCCTGCGTTCTCTGCAATGCCCATACACGTTCAAAAATTCCAGTTGTGTTCCGAATGCAGTGACAACCATCCACAATGCGTTCCTGTAGTTCGTGGACACTATCAACAGGGCTGGCATACACCAAAGTTTTAAAATATCCCCCACACAAAAAAAAAATATCCATTGGGGACCTGAGAAGCCATGGTATTGGTAAGCCAAGACTGATACACATATTGTTGAACACACGTGCGACGTGTCCCCGCACAGTCACATGAAAATAATGCCGGAGCACCATCATGCATGCCTGGTACAGACGGCGGCAACAGTGTTGCAACATTGCCATGTTTGCACGTGTTCATACATCGTAACGGGAAAACCGTAATTATCCGGACCTATGTTTATTAGCATTATTTGCTTGTTTCATCGTCCTCGACACACTCCTATCGTTTGTACCTATAATTACCAGACACCCTGTATATATTGTTGCGAGCCGCGACTGTCTGGCGAGCAGTGTAAAGACGCAGTGGCGGCAGAACTAAGGGACCTCCGTGTGCACTGTACGGCTCGTGTTACCTTTAGTAGCGCCGCAGCAGCCACCTGCACGCCCGATTATCGTGCGAGCAGCGTAAGTTGATGTAGCATTGTTAAGACTGAAGGTCTTCAACGTGCACTGTGCTGCTTATGATTCTTTTTCGCAACGGGTGACGGAGGCCAGCTGCACACTTATCTCGGGTTTCATAAAGACTCGACTTACAGCAGATATCATGGCCTAGAGTTTTCGTGTGAGTACTTTCTTCTGCGGGACGGTGCTTGACCCAGATACGACATCCTTCTAGGACCTTTGAGATAAAGACTTACCGCGAGACTTCTAGACGTTTGATTAAGGGTTTAAAAGACAGCTGTGGCAGAGACGATAGAGATTTTGCCGGCAGGTATATGGTATGTGTTGTGGCGATAGTGACGGGTTGCAAGAAGTATTCGAGATTGTTCAACGAGATTGTTTGCGGCAAAGAGTAGCGCAACGAGGGAGTTCCGGGGCTTCAAGAGGAATATCGGTGTGCTCCTAGTTAGGTCATTGGCTCCATCATTTCTGAGTTGTCAGAGAGATATTTCATGTACAGAGAACTTGAATAGAGGGCTGACATTTTATTATTTAGATTTTATAAATGTTATGTAAATAGTAGTTATTCGTTTTGTTTGCTATCAACTAGTAACACACTGGGTTGCGCCAATCGCTTTGTTTGCTCCGCCCCTTGAGGGCTGTGTCTTTTATGTTTACAAATATCTTGCGCGGTTCTAACCGAAATGTATGTTTAAAATTTTTGAGTTGTGCTCTGATGTATGTTGCAAATTCAAATTTTTTATTTTGGAACAAATCACATTCCCTGCTATGATGTCCGTTATAAAAGCATAACGTACATGTTTGTTGACTTAAGCTCCGCAGCCATAGTGTTTCTTTATTCTTCCAAATATTGTCACTTCTTTGTCATGATTTTCAGTTTGGAACTTTGTTTATTTTGCTTGCGCGTGTGTCCCACTTGCTGAAGCAGGCGTGTTTTGTTCTTATAATAATTCGCCTTCTGCTTGTGCTATTTGTTTGTTAAAACTTCAGGTAATCTACTCTGCTCTGCTTTAGCAGTGGTTTGTTTTGCAAAGAATATCTGCGACCGGATTTTGGTGTTGCCTTGTGTGTATGTTTTGTGGGCGTTCCGTGTGACACTTTTTGTGGTTTAAAACATTTGCTGTCTGGTCTAGAGTTTTTTCATGTTATGCTTGCATAAGTTGTTTGTATCACTGAAAGTATTTCCCTTGTAGTCTGAACTACTGTATTCGGATTTTTTTATCACTCCCAGTACTTTTTTTTTTTAATCCGTATTTACATATTCTTGGCCTGACAAATAATTTTCTGTACTGCTGTGTTCGGATTCCTCTCCGCTGTTGAACTCAAAACTCGTGGATTCGCAAGAGTCACTATCTGTTCGTGAGTTTGTGATTTCTGTTTCTCTACCACCATACTGCATGTAATATTTGTATTCCACGGCGTTACACGTATTAGCTCCTCGTAACCTAGATTTTTTAATAGTTAGGCCTTTTTCCCCCTATAGGTGATCTGATTGTTTTGGTTAGTTTTCCACATTTTCCTGGTGATTTCATTGTGTTCCTTTTTTTTTTACTAAATTATTATCTTTATTCCCTTCGAATGTTGTTAGTTTATTGTTGTTGTATGTACATGACCTGACTTCTTTAGGCTGTTTACTTTCGCTATTTACTTTCGTTTTGATAGTTGTGTGACCCATACTGGTAATTCCCCCTTTAAACTGGTTATATACCCCTCTCACTCTGTAGTTTGCATTAAAGAGTGGTACTACTGTTGCAATAGTTTTTTTGTAACTATTACATGAATAGTTATTTCTTTGTTAATTGGTTTCAAACTATGATTTGTCTTGTGTTTCAACAGTGGTTTTCCCTAGCTCTTGTTTTTTTTTTTCAACTTCTTCTTCTTCTATCCTAATCTTGCCATGATTCGCTGTTCCTTCCTGTACACACTGGTTATAATGCCTAGTACCTAATTCTACACTGTTTAAGTTTGTTTTAAGCTGTTGGAATTTGACATTTTTAGGCCTACGATTTTGTCAACTATAGTTGGCAATAGTGACTTCCTACCGTCTCTTAGGAATTTGGACTCTCTCATGTTTGGGTTATATTTTTTCTTGTAATAAACCAAGTCCTCTAGATGCGACTTGCGACTTTCTCCCACCTTTCGCCATATCGTGTACAGGAGTTCCCTAAACTTGTCCAATTCATCAATAGGAGCAAAGTTTTTCTTTAACTCATCTCCTACTTTTGGCGACATTGCCGGATTGTCTTGTGTTTCCGGCACCAAGTTTTCTACGCAACTTTTGGCCGTATCCGAGGGATAGAATTCTCATTCAATTCACTCACTAATCTCCGCTGCTGCCATGTAATTTTGTAGAAATTCGTCTACATCCTTATCGGGCTTTCCTAAAAATACCAGTAATTTTTAACTACTTTAACTGGTTGTTATTGTGCCATCTCTACAATGATATTCCCGCACTGATTCAAGTCTATATTTTAATATAACCCAAACGCTGTTTCCCCTTGCTCTACCTGATCACTATTTGTGTTCTGACATAGTCTATTTTGTGTCTATGCTTCTTCTAAGTTCCCCACCCCGTTGAGCTATTTAGGCTTGCTGGTAAGCTTACTATATCGTCATTAAACTCTGACTCTTCCTGTTGCGGAAGTAACTATTTTTCAGTAAGTTTAGCTACTATGCATCTCGTTACTCTAGTACTTGTGTTATTTACCGTAGTTAATTAACTAGGAATTTCTTCAAACAACCTATCTTATTTATTAATCTACTGAAATTGTGGGCGAGATCTGTGGGCCTAGCTGCAAGTTCACGCTCTACGTCAGAGAGGTCTAAGGTTGCTGCCTTAAATAGTTTTTTCGCTGAGGCGACGAAACCATTCTCTCTTTTCCGCTGCTCATGCACAGGCTGAAACTGTTTGCTTAAATTGTGTACTGTAACTTGCTACGGTAACCTGGAGTTACGATGTGCAACTCTACTGTATGACTAGGACATTACCCTTGACTACAGCACACAGCTAAGTCTACTCACACCATGCAGCATGCAGTTATTTCCCATAAAACGGTAGCGACAGTGGGGTATATTCTAACTGTAATGGAGGCGGATGAAGATTTATAAATATTATTTATTTTCTTAATTTGCGATATCTGGACGCCTGGGGGTCAGTTCTTGAAATTATGTGAAGTAATTGCATTACGAGATTGCTCAAAATTTCGCAATGGTTTTTACTTTGCGATTCTTGAATGGAAATAATTTCGAAATGAATTTATTCCATCCGGAATTAATTTCACTGGCTGTCAACTTAGTGAGATGGTGAGATCTGAGATTTCACTTTACTAGTCAACAACGAAATATGCATTTGTGAAGCTTTTCAGATTAAATAAAAGATGTGCTCTTTTGTAATCTTCTTCGGTACGAAATCCATTGTCAAAAATATGAAAATCCTTACGATTTTAATTATCAACGATTTAAAAATAACCTACACTACTCTTCTAACCTCACAAACTGTAAGACCTCACAAATGTGTGTGGAAAAGGGTTTTCGTTCATCACTTATTTCCGGTGGGGTGCATTCCGTGTGTGGAAAAAGTTATTGTTCGTCTCGATTGTAGTCGTTTGCTCTTAGTTCCCTACAGGAAGTTCGGAATTTTCAATAATTTCACCACCACATTCCACATTTCGTAATTAAGTACTCAAGAATAGCATTCTTTGGGTATACATTTTTCATTTCGGAATCAGGACTTGAGATTCGGAATGTGAAAATAATCTCGCAACAACTCAAGAATCGGGTCCCTGGACTCGTACCGATGGTCTTCTCCTATAAGAACCCGTTAGGATTTTGACTTAGTCAAAACGACAGAAGACGAAAACTCACTAAATTCTCTTCTGTATTTGATGGGTTCTTGTCAGACATGTAAGGAGTGTGTGTACAGTAGAATGGGGGTACGCGAGCCTAAATGAGTTAGGCTGCTCCAAAGGTTCTCTAGAAATGCACTTGATATACATTTTTTTTTATAATTGTGTAAAGAGAACATCCAATAATTAACTAAATGACTATTGATAGGTGCCGTAACACTAGAACCTCTGGCCCTCCATACATTTTCCAAATATTGTGTTAAAGGCCTTAAAGATCGTGTGTGTCTTCATGTCTCGCAATGGTAATAACACTACGAACTTGTGAAACCATCGATAACGATCAACATTTAGTAGTTCTCCTCTTTGCTTCTAGGCAACGGACCCAACACATCCACAAACACCCTCTGCCTCGGCCTAACTTGCATCGCTACAGAATATTTCCCTACTTTCGAGTTCTGAGGTTACTTAGCTTCCTGACACTCCTGACATAATCCTCTACTGTGATGTACATCCCCGGCCAGGAAAATTCCCTTTTTATTTTTAATTCGGTTTTCAACACCCCTACATGTCCTGCTATTACTGAGTCGTGACATTTTCCTAAGGTTTCCCGACACGAAGCTTTATTACGCCTCTTTATGTCAACAAAATACAAAATTCCTTCACTACTTTAGATTGGTGTGCCTAGCCTTTCTCTACCTGCACTTCAGTTCTTTCGCCTCTTCGTCTTTCTCCTGCCATTCCACAAGACTCACGAACGACTGTGGTACTGTCTGCTAAAAGGTTCACCCCTTCGCTGCTATCTATCCCATGTTTTGCTGAACTTTCGCCTGTATCACCAACCTGAAATTTCGCCATTTATGTGGTATATTATTTGTCACCTGAATCTTGTGTGGCGTCACTTAACATTTTCCTCATTTATGGGAAATGACGTCTTTAAACTCCGCATTAATCCTGTCTATTTTCCTTTTCCTAGCTTCCCCTAACTCAGTGTCTGCCCCCTCACTTCCTGCACAAAATTATCTTTTACCTGTAATCTTATCTCTCAATGGCACCTCATTTCCTTATCAAAAGCGAAACTTAATACTCGTTCCTTCAATCTTACGATCGCCCCAGTATCTGACAAAAGATTAAGCCCAAATCTATATCAATAACTATGTTCGATAACACCCAAAATGGTCTAGTGTATGAATGTTTTCCTATCTTCAAATGTAAACAGAACGCTATCCTGACCTTCAAACATTCGCCATTGGCGACCAGTAAATTAAATCCATTTTCACCTTTATCTTGCTTTGAAGCTCCGGAGGTTTCTCCACTAAACCACTTAAGTAGTCCTTCCTAATAAAGCAATCACTAGTCCTAGTGTCTGTTAAGGATACCAGCTTCCTATCCCTTATCTGAATATCAAATACCAGACTGTTATTTCCTGACACAGTACAGACCGTCTTCTTGCTTGGTCCTTATTCCTGCATTCCTTCTGCACGTGCCTTAACTTAACCGCACTTACAACATTTGCGCTCACTATTACTGGCTGTTACGCTGAACCGCAATATGTCCTTCTTGGACACACCTGCAGCATACCCTTAATCGCCACTTTACGTCACTACCTGCCGCTACTACCGTTTTATGAACTTATCGACTTTTACCGCCCACGAACGCAACTGCTCTTCGCGGGTAGGCTTTATCACATACGCGCATCATGTATTCGCCTGGGCATGCATATTCTTCAACACTAGTGACACTTAACGTATCGCCTTTCACACAAACTGGTAATTATGCTGTGTCATCTAATACTTCCTGAACATATTCCAATATTCCTTTATTTCCCTTCTACCTAAGGCGGGAAACTTTGTCCCTAATTACGTCCCCACATATTCTGTCCGGACACACAGTATTTCCTAACCTACATTTAACCTTACTCCAACTTTCCCAAGTCTTAAAGCTAGCCAATTGTATATCCTGCGCTAATCCGCTACACATCGGAATAATACCCTGAATTACATCCACATTAGGATCAAAAGAAACTACTGCCTTCAATTTGTCAACTACAATGTGAAACTGTAGTAAACTATCAGGATCTTTGTCAGTTAGCAGTGGAATATCTTACAAATATGTTTACAGCATAGTGGCCATGAGCTACAATCACAGGGCTCCCGTCCACGTGTGTCCACTTGCTCTAGACAGGGTTGACATCTTAACTGGTAAATCGTCGATATCTTCTGTATCTGCCAATTCCATTCCGCAGCTTTCAAGTCGGTCATCAGTTCGGGTTTCTTCAACCTGTGTAGCCATGATGTCATGAATCCTGCACACAGTCAGGAAACCCCTGAGAAAACCAGCAGAGTGGCGCAGTTGAAACTGAGGTATTTACAATGTTGAATATTATATATGTATGATTCTCGCCGCGACGAGTGGTCGACCCATACCCGCACTCATGCAAGGCACATGTCGAAAAAACGTCACGATCGACTCCTGCGTCTGACTAACGAAAACTCAAAGAAATTTTCTATGGAAATCCTGACTACTACCGACTGTGACCCGTAAAATAGGTTAATTGACACACAAACACCAGACTACAGCTACAGTAAAATACCATGATAACCATGAATCTTTATATTTAAACACGTGAAAATATAGATAACAAAATGTGAAGGGTAGTTTTCAATGTAACCGTATGTAATAAGCTTACCTTGTAAACATATGATCATTTGCAATATAACTTTAAGGCACAACTCACTGCTAGCAATTATCAACGATTATAAACTGCTCCAGATAAATTCCCTGCACTATTTTTTTAACTAAGTTTAAGATACAAGGGTCGTGGTGGCCGAATGGTCAGACCATTCGCCTCCCACCAAAGCGATCCGGGTTCGGTACCCGGATTTTCGCATGTGGGAATCGTGCCGAACGATGCCGCTGGTACGGCGGGTTTTCTCGGGGATCTCCAATTTCCCCCGCCCTTTCATTCCGGCGCTACTCCATTCTCACCTCATGTCAGCCCTCGTCAGCGCTGAAGACCTCGATATCGAACGCTGACCAAAAATATCTTACTCTAAGATATTTGCAAATATTTTGCTCTACTAAGGACTTTAAATATTTAATGGCATCATTACGTGGTCAGGTTTTTTCCGTCCATTCCTACAGTCTGTAACATACATATATTTCTCACATACGGGTCTATGGGTGACATTCGCGAAAAATAGCTCACGCTTCGTCAAACAGAGGTCAACATGTTGGGTAATGAGGGGAGTACTTACTGACAATCCCGTCGTTAACACGCTTGTCCTTGTGGCTCGTTCCACAATCATCGAAATACTTATGGCTCGGCTATGCTTCCTCGGGAACCTTGCGCCTTCTTCCCTGTCAGCACCCCGAAAAAACTTTGCTCCTCGGTGGCCCGCTTGCGCTTGGACGTAGATGAGAACCTGGTGTTCATCCTCTTCTGATGCTTCCTCAGCGATGTAATGACATCGCCGTTATACCTCCACCGAGGTCCTAGATGTTCTCTACATCGCCTTATATCTTATGTTACACGTGGCAAACATATTATTGATCCAAGCCTTTCAATATCTTAGTACGTTATACACTCTCACGTCTCACGCAAGCCCACTTAGTACATCGCATGGTATCTGCATCGCTGCTCAGAGCGACTCTCTTAGACGATCAGCACATACACCTTGCCTCTCTGGCCGAGCAGCCTCGACTCCTCTCTAACTACTACGCCTTCGCACAGCAGCTTGCAGCCTTCCACGATAAAAACTAGTCCATGTGTTCCTCGGCTGTTCTGGGCGGTTCTGCGATATCCCTCTGCCTGACCAGCTTGGTCACAACTTGGTCCTCGCTCGGTCGGCACCGACCACGAACACTGCCCCTGTCCAACATGACCACACTTGACAAATTCATGAAAGTCTGACTACGTTAGCGAAACCACTCAGTTCGGCAACCATAACATGTCTGCTACCACTTTCAGATTTCACACTTAATTCTACAAACATGTTTGCAGATACAACAAGGAAACTAATCGGAACATACTCAAAATGTCACAGAGTCATAAGTCATGCAATTAAAATAGGGCCATGTTTTCGTTCGGTTTCGGAAACCAAATGTGTTTCTTACCCCCCACATCTACCGTGTGGATAACGAACTTGAAAATCCCATGGGTGTTATATTTTTCCTGCTTGCATATTTTGCATCATCTCCACACCTTCAGGTATCTCTCCATGACATTTATAATTAATTTTACTTATTCGGGAATTAAATGCCACATATTGAAACCCCTCACCACACAGCCTTGATCTTCACTTACCACAAACTCTGCTGGAAAGTGCATCAGCCGCATTGTATTCTCAACCCTGCACATGTCTGATGATAAACTTTAACCTAGTGAGCCACGCAACCCACCGACCAATTTTTTTTTAAATAATTACTGTCGTAGTTGGGAAACCAACTTGGTGAGAGCCTGATTATTTGTGAAGAGGTTAAACTCTGTATGATAAAGTAGGCATACAAAATTTTCAGTTCCATGTATGCCTTTTAGAGCTTCCTACTTGAAGGTGCTAAACCTTTTGATGTCTCTGAATTTGGCCTTCATTCACATTACATACCTTGTAACAGGACTACCACCACTGCTTAACTACTAGCATCGACTTGAAGAATAAATATGTGGTTATGTTCAAACAAGTGTAGAATAGAGTGATGGTGATTTGTATACTTGATAGACTAGAAAGTAGCTCCTGTACATCTTCCCAGAAAAAAGAGCAATTCCTCTTTCTTTAAACAGTACAGAGGTACACATATCTACGTATTCCTTGGGATAAATGTAGCAAAATAAACCAACATTCCCAAACTTTGCATTAACTCCATTAACATTCCCGAGACGAGAGAAGTTGACAAATGGTTCAATTTTATATTTATTTCTGACAACAAACCCTGTGAATTTTAGCTGTCTGTAAGCCCAGTGAATCTGTTCACGTTTAACAGTGAAACCTGCCATTTTTAGCTTAGGGAGAACCAGTTCCATATGCCGTACATGTTCATAAAGTTAGTTGGAAAAACTGTAGATATCAGTTGTAAATAAATCAAGAAATGCACTGGTAGTCCTCGAGTAAGTTATTCAGTTGACGTCGTCTGGGATCACGGGTGATGATATGTGGCGAAAAACTGTTCAGAATTTAAGTGAATTATAAATTGGGCCTTAGCCAGTTTACGCGGACTAACACGAGACTCTGTGAATGAAGATGTGGGTCGTTGAGATTGTATCAAACTCCTACCCGAAATGGCCTGTCCGTGGTGATGAACGGTGAATAGAAGGTGCGCGAGAAACAAAGTCCCGTATAGGAAAGTACGTTACATTGATACACAAGTACATGCGCAACTCACAATACAGCTCTTAATTAATAAAAATAAAATACCAAAAGGTCACAATACACTTGAAGTGAGGCTGTATGCTGACGGATCAAGGCTTTACCTTGAAATTCCTCCGTTATGCGGGATACAGGATAAAGTTCTCGACACACAGCTAAACTTTGAAAATGCAGGATTTATTCTCCCATAAACAGATAATGCGATATGAACTCTACCTTCACTTAAGCGGGTACTCGCCTCTGGCCGCCTGCTAGCTACCGCGGTGAGAAAGATGCACGTGGTATGAAATGAAAAATTACATAATGTTTAAGATGCGGCGGGCGCGAGTCATCCTCACAAACGACTAGTCTCGGTGAACACACGAAAGAACAAAGCTGATCCGGCACTTACAGTTAACGATATAGAAGACTACTGAAGGCAGGTTCAACAAAATAAAGAAAAGATGAAGTCCCTGAGACCGCGACACTCATGAGGCACGTTCGTTTTCGTTGGCCCGCTGTATAAGACTTACGTTCCTGCACTATGTCCAGAGAGGCTCTGACCAGAGGGAGGGAATGAAATGTCCCTAGGTGCGAGGATGAAGTGGTCACACGTGATACAATTGTTACACAACACTTTGTATACATTATTTGTGATGTCTGAATATTAAGTCCTGCTGAAAAAGAACATTTTACGCATAAACAATCCACAACAATACACAAAGACCCTGGCTTGCTGGATATTAGAATCACGTGACAGCAGTAGCGGCCGGCATATAAGTGCACGAGCGCACGTACACACACAGATTTCTATTGGGCATTTTTTGTAAAATATTTAACACATTCTTGTGTGTTTTGTAGCGCCAGTACAGTTTAAAATGTTCGTCTAATCGATCACAAATGCACAGAGATTTTATCCTGTAAGGCTGCGATGTTGCAACATTGTCGACGTCACTATATGTCCCAAAAATATCATTTTCATTCGAAGTTGCCCTATTTTTTTTTTTTAAAGTAGTGTACTTATTGCTATCAGGCTCTAATATGAATCGGTAAAATAGGAGTTCAGGAAGAACACAGTTAAATAACATGCTTACGAGAAATGTTGAAGCAAGGTATCATAGTTCGGTATGAGATCAGGCCAAGGGCAATATTTTCGTTGGCAAAGTAGTCTTGTCTCCTTATCCGAGACGGCGGGCAACGTGTATGTATGGAGGCATACTCCGACTTATCACGTCTTGGTTTATTACATATTTTATTATTTTACGGAAGGGCTGACGATTAGGGGGTGAACAGTGGTAACGGACACTTTATAAGTCCATTACCTGTGTCAGTAAATTTTAATAGTGTATAACATTTCCCCATCATATTAGTTAACACCGGTTAGAAGTTAAATTACGGTTTCGTGTTTGATTTAAGGTATTATTCAGATCTTTATCTTGCAATAAATTCAGACTTAAAACCTTCCCCTTTCGTGAAAATAGTCAAATATTGTGAACATTTCGAGTTGTCTATTCGAGCAGTATATCGTAAGAAACAAAAAAGGTCCTCGTATTGCAAGTTCCTAAAATACACCATTTACCAGAAAAAAAGGACACAACTGTTGCTGAGAAAATAATGTAACTCCTGGTATGTAGGCAAAAAGTGCTACTTTCACCAAGGAATTATCTTGAACGTGCGCCGTGCTCTCAGGAAAATGCAACCTGTGATACAGTTGTTCAAAAGCATGTCGCGAGACCTTCCCTAGTAAAGTTCAAAAATCTTAGCCTAGGTTCGGTAAATTTGGAAACGTATTTGCTTTTGTAGAATTCTTACAAAAATATTTTTTTTATTCAAAGGAAAAATCCACAAATTTTAGAAACATTGTGCGTTCCAGAATAGTCTTTCCATAGCACTTTGTATCTGTCGTCCAGTGAAGAAGGGAAATAAATAAACCATTTCAAAATGTATTGTTACTATTAAGAATGTACTTAACAGTTATGTTATTTATAAAATTAATGAATTATTCTC
This sequence comes from Medauroidea extradentata, assembly GCA_003012365.1. Taxonomy (NCBI): domain Eukaryota; kingdom Metazoa; phylum Arthropoda; class Insecta; order Phasmatodea; family Phasmatidae; genus Medauroidea; species Medauroidea extradentata. Next base: position 1,480 of record PNEQ01116139.1, on the reverse strand, counting down.
ACAAAAAATTTAAAAATGCTGCAAAACCAAATTCGTTGCCAAATTTGCCGAACCAAGCAAAAGATTTTTAACTTTACTTAGGTGAATTTTGCGACATGCTATAAATCAATTGCATTACAGGCTGCATTTCCCTGAGAGCAAGGCGTACTTAAAAGACAGTTTCTTGGTGAAAGTAGCACTTTCTGCGTACATACCAGGAGTTGTATTTTCACAGCAACAGTTGTACGTATTTTATTGTGAATGGTATTTCTAGAAGCTTGCAACAAGAAGACCATTTGGTTCTTTACGATGTTCTGTTCGAACATACAACATGAAATACCTGAAGGCAAAATAATTGTTTGCAGAATTAATATCGCCACCCTTATTATTCTCACGAATGGGGAAGGTTTTGAGGCTGAATTATTTACAGTGTGGGGTTATGAGTGATTTCTCAGAGTTATGCTACTGGATTGACGAATATCATGACAAGACCATAAGAACTGCAAGACAAAATCTAAACAAGAATAAACAACCTTAAGTGGTCTCCTAGTCCTAATTACACCTTCAGAGCACCGCCATCTATCACATAAAACTAAATGAAAATACTTATTTTGGCAAGCGAACTACTACAGTACAATGTTTGTATTCAATAGAAAATATGCATCTGCAATCTCAAAATTCAGAATTTCATCAACTTAGTACTTTTTTAGTGCTTAGTATGTTAATTTCAGATTTATGTGTTTAATTTATGCGAGGTAATACTACATTTAAATAATTTTATTTGATCAACTGAGAAATCTGAATGACTGTTTTATCAGAATTTCATCAAACGTAGTACATAGTTATTAGTAAAGTGACACGATTTTTATGTATTATGTCCATGTTGTATTGATAGCTATACAGTAGTGGATTTGTTTATTTTTTATTTTATGGGATATCTTAATTGACCATTAATTAGAATTTAATCCAATGCTGTACGCACGTAGTACATGATACAGCGATTTCAATTTCATGTGTTATGTCCTTCTTCACATTGAACCATGAAGGTGTGACACATTACCAGAGTTCGGACATGACGTCGAGAGAATGGTGCATTTAGACGTGTTCGCAGATCCATGATGAGACGTGTTTATGTATGTGTAGATGCATTGGCCAGGGGCGCAACATCGTCTTGGCTCAGAGGGGGCCAACACAAAAAGAGAACACCCACCACTCCTAACATTGACATTGTAATAACTTCAAGTAGTGGAGGTTCATCCATACCCCACATAAAAGCGGGGGGTCCGGGGGTCCTCCCCCGGAAAAATTTGGATTTCAAGGTGCAAAGTGGTGCTATTTTAGCGTTTTTTATGCTCAATGCAGAAATATCACTGGCAAAAAAAATTAATATTTTTTTCTGAGAAAATTTGATTTTAGAACAGTTTTACAAGAATAACTTTATCATACCAGGAGTTTATCTCCTCGAAGGTAAATATACTTTTTAAATATCAGGAGAAATTGC
>PNEQ01116128.1:12622-38056 GCA_003012365.1 Medauroidea extradentata | reverse complement strand
GGCATTTGTACATTTACTATGTCATCACAAGACTGCGAACTGTTTGCTGCAGGTGGTTGAGGCATTTGTACATTTACTATGTCATCACAAGACTGCGAACTGTTTGCTGCAGGTGGTTGAGGCATTTGTACATTTACTATGTCATCACAAGACTGCAAACTGTTTGCCATAGGTGGAATCGTCGAAGTAGGACGGACAGGAATTGTAAATTCTTCCGTTGAGAGGATATTTCTCACTTTATTTCTTAGCACTTTTAGTCTTTGTTTTATTAGAAGGACACAGTACACGCATTCAAACGTAACTGTCAACATTATTGAATCCACCACGTAAGAGAAAATTGCAAACTTATTTTCAGTTGATTTAAAATAAATTTGGTACTCGCACAGTTCCCAACCGAAAATAAAAAATGAATATACAACAGCTGTTGTAAAAATAGCTGAAAACCACCTGATACTTTTCTCGTATTCTTCACTTGGGTTGTCTTGAAATACTCGGTCGAATTGTAGGCATCCACTTATTATTTCCTGTCTATATCTTGTGTTTCTATTTTTTTCAATTAAACTAACCAAACCAGTGACATATACTTCACAGACTGCAATACATACCACATAATATGCTATAGAAGAGTTAATATGTCCTGTTACAGTAATGTAAACATGAGTTATCCCTACTCCAGCTGTAAGTACGGTGACTACAACGTTGTATACAGTAGATATAAGAGATCTATTGAACTGCACAGTTGTTTCTGTGGAATCTCCCCTAGTGATGACATTGAAGGTCTCCAGTCCTAATATCTTGCACAACACACGTAGCATCTTGGGAGTTGGCGGAATATCCAATAATCGTATACTGCTCATTTTTATCTGCAACAAATACAATACTCATTATAATTATATTTACGTATATAAGAAAATATTACTTACTCGGTCGCGTTTTTACCCGCGTGGAAATTTTGACGGAAATGCTATAACAATGGCTTATTGTGTTAATGAGATAAGAAATGTCAAAAATTTATTTTACGGCTATTCACCACCATAGCATAATGGTAATTCACCCGGTTTATGATATATCTAGGATATCTGGAAAATACGTTTTACCCTTTTTCACACTTTAGTTTTCGTCGCAAGGGGAAGCTACCCTTAAGTTTTTTTTTTTACAGAATGAATTATTCTGCCAGCTGCCACAAATAGGTGCGTATATAATACCGCAGTAGTTACCTGTCACCTTGCCTTAACCGGAATTCGAACCCAAAACATTTTATCAGTGTTCCAAACAACTACACCAGGAGAGGTTTCAGAATTTTAAAGAAATTACAAATGTATACACAGTACGTGACCAAATAGATATGCTTATCAATATAGGACGGCAAAAAGTATTGAACTTGTAATTTATTCATCCGTGGCCGGACCAACTTTTCGGGATTTCTGGAACATTTTCCGCGTTTAAGGTATTAATGTAAACTTCATTCCTATTCCAAATCAATTCGATTTCTCAACAGATTCAAGAGATTACAGATGATTAATTAAATCCACGTTAATTATTTTCAATTTTAAGGATTGAATATCAAATAATGCTTAATCTTATTTTAAGGATGTATGTAAGTTTCATTCTAAAGCAAAAATTATCTTTATGTCTCAAGGGAATTAGGAGTTCTCAAAGATTTATTAAAAATACCATTAATGATTTTTCACACCATTAATTTTCGAATGTCAAGAATTCGAAAATTGTGCAATATGAATTTTTGTAAGCTTCATCCTGAAACGAAAATCACCTCGATATCTTAAAGAGTTTAGGCTCTATCAAGCATTTATTGAAAACATATTTTACCCCTTTTTACGTTCTTAATTTTCAAATCCCGAAAAATACATCTTTAGTGAGTACTTACGGCGTAAGCAGAAGTCACCTTCATAATCTGTCTCTCTAGGTGAGTGAGTGGAGTACTTCATGTTATACATAGAGATGAGGTTATATTTGTTTTACCATTTTACCTGTACTTCATTGTTAGAACGTGATAAATGTTTCTGACCATTCTAGTTTATTCACAGACATGCCAGAACAAACACAACTCTATAAATTGTTAAACTCAGGAGGTAAATAGAGACGGGAACATAATTCAGTTCTAGAAATGTCGCATCTGTTGTAGAAGAAAGCCTGTTTGTTTGTGTCTGTATTTTCTTAGTTGTGTCGTTTGTGTCACATTCATTCATATTTCATGTTATTTGTATTGTCATCGTTGTCCTTGTTAATTTTTGTACAACAATTGTAATTTTATTATTTTGCTGTTCTTCTTTTGCGTAATATTTCTTCATACAATGATTTTTTCCATTCCAGAATTATATTGTTTTTTTATTTATTTGCGTTTTTTTGCTGTAAATTATATGTACATATGTTATTACTTTTTGTTTGTTTATCTATTGTCTTTCTGGATACGATTTATTCTTTTCCAATTATATATATATATATGAATGTAAGCATGTATGAATGTATGCATGTATGCATTTGTGTATGTGTGTATATGTGTATGTGTGTATGTGTGTATATGTGTTTGTGTGTGTGTGTGTGTATATGTGTATATGTGTGTGTATGTGTGTATATGTAAGTATGTGTATATGTATGTGTGTATATGTAAGTATGTATGTATGCTTGTATGTATGCATGTATGTACGTCTGTATGTTTGTATGTATGTATGTATGTATGTATGTATGTATGTATGTATGTATGTATGTATGTATGTATGTGTATACATGTATATGTGTGACATAATTTTGGGGTCGGCAGAAAATACTAACTCTTTTCCTTTAGTTTAGTTTTATTTTTTTAAGGAAGAATTTCTGCAACTAGTCAACATTTGCTCGAAATGACATACATATCATATTTAACGGTTCAGCTTATAATACTAAACTACCGCGAGAATCCAACTCCCCTTTATAACCAACCATGTGTTGTGCCACATTGAAACTGAAGATCTTTAAATAGTATTGACTAACGTTTCATCAGTTGGGTTATGTGTTAGGTCCCATGAAGATTTATGTGTTACAAGTTTCTAGGTTGATTCTAAACATTTCTTTGTCTCTCTATGTTTACAGATGGCTCTGTGCTGGGTTTGAGTCCTCCCTAGGTGGCAGAAATTGGATGGGGTATCCTTATCGTTCGTGAGGCAATCCTTCTTGTGTACACCATTCAATAAGTTCACAGTGTTGCGTCAGAATTCTGACGATTTTCAACAGCCAGAGAGATTAAATTCATAATAATTGTCATCACAAGTACGGTAAAACATTTTGAAGACATAGTGTGCTGCCATATAATATACGCGCACACATATTTACAATAATGTTACCATGTGACTTAACTCATTAACATAACTGCTACGTGTACTGAGAAGAAATGATACACCACCTCTTAGCCATATGAACTTGTACTCATCAAGACTATTATGAAATACGCAAAACAACAAATACACATATCATCACTGTTGATGGTTAGCACGAGTGTCCTTCATTGCGAATACCTAATTATCTAATATTTACGAAATAAAGTGGCAAATTAAACATATTAAATATCATTCACCTACCTGCAGTTAACAGCATGCTAATTCATTAGTTACACAAGACGTATGAAATGTTAAACCTAAAATATAAACTACAATCAAGCGACCACTAGGCTTCAGTAGATAATATTATTGCCGTACGTTATAAAATATAACATCGGTAACATGTCTTACCTATGAATATATTACATACAGCGAGCCTGCAGTAGCAGGGCTTAACTTGACAGAGTTTAGCGCCTCAATGATGAATATGTGATGTTTCTGAGTATTGCTCCAGTAAACTTGTGCTGTGCGTGTGCTGTGCAATCGATTACTTTTATAAAAACACTTCGTTCGCTAATGACTGCGCCACTTCAGTTCAATTCAAATACGAGGTAACAGTGTTTGTTTTCTTCACGTTGGCAAGGCTGACACGACTGTAGACCACATTATATATTTTTTATTACCGTTAACGGAATAATTCTTATCGATCGTTCGTATACTGTGTTGTTTTGAGAAAGTTAACATCACGTGACTGTTTCATAAACGTCACTACATTTGTCTGTGGACAAAACAACAATTGGTGTTTATTATTTTAGGAATTTGTTATTTGACGGCAACGCTGTTAATACTGTCCTAGTAGCAGAATCATCTTTTAGTATCACTTCGTTTCCGTCAGTCAGCATACGAAACTTTTTCAAAACTCATCGAAGTTCTGAAAGAATGTACTCAAGGGATGGTATGTTGATTATAAAACTTACAAATTTTGTCTTTGAAACAAAACGTTTGACAGTTTTAAATTGGTCCAAAAATAAGTTAGTTGCCTAATTTACAAACTTATGTCACGATTTTTTATAGGTTTAGTTGGCTGGACTTTTCGAACGTCTTCAAATAACTGTATCGCAAGATGCTTTTCCGTGAGAAAACAGTGAATGTACAAACCAATTCCTTGAAGGAAGTATCAATGTTTGCCTAACCACCAGGTATTTTATTTAACACTAGCAGTGCGCCGCGGCATTGCTCGCGTGTGTTACTCATGGCAGACACTATTTGCTTTGATTGAAAAACATCTTTGTACAACAGATAGGTAGTTCAATTATCAAGTGTTATAATAACAAATCTGCTAGTCGAGTTAACTCTGCAGCAGGATAAGTAGTTATAGCTGTCCACGCGAACAGTAGTTTTAAGTTTGTCCCTGCCACTAACAGCGACTTCACCTGGGCTTTATTTAAAAGCACTGCAAAGTTGACGTTGTGGAGGAATGAAGCCACTGGCACAATTAAACACGTCCTCTGTCCTCTGTCCTCTGTCCTCACCCACAAAATGAGACGCGGACAAACAATGCTGGCACAATTAGCTAACAGGAATATGTCACCACACGTACCTTCCGAAAACTGCCAATAAATAGGATAAATATCAAGAATAACTACTCATCATGTACCAGCCAAACTATTCATTTTAGAGGTATAGTTTACTAATGTAAAACGTTTCTAGAGATGTTAAAAGTAATCGTACGTAAAGAAAATTATAGTTTACTAATTTTAAAATTTTCGTTTATTTTGTGTTAAGCTAGGTTAGTTTACGTTAGTTTAGGTTAATTTAGGCAAGTTTGGTTTAAGTAAAGTAATTTTACTATTAACTTTTAAATTTTTTGTTAGGTAACGAAAAATGGAAAACTTAAAGGTAAAATAACCGAACTTAACCAAATCTAACCTAAACCAACATAAACTATCCTAACCTAATCTAACCAATGTAACCTAAAGTAATGAAAATTTTGAAGTTCGAAAACTACAATTATCTTTACGTACGACTACTTCTGACGTCTATAGAAACATTATCCACTTGTAGACTATACCATTTAAAGTCAATAGTTTGGCTGGTACATAATGATGTGTGATTCTTGATATTTACCGTTGTTTCTGGGACATTTACACAGTTGAAAAATTCATTCAGATAGAGCTGACAATGACAATGAATTTGTGTTGGTGGCATTTATTTTTTATTTTTGCGTAACCACAGTAAGATATTTACGAATATAATGTTCGTGCGAATTTTCTGGTGTGTTATTCTTTTTCTTCTTATTGAAATGGCTCAGGAGACATGGAACACGAGACATAGAATTAAAAATTAACCAATTCTTTGAGGACAGAGGACAGGGGACATGCGAGGACATGACCCCGAAGTCACATGATCACACCGGACCAACCACAGCCATGTCGTCATAATGGACAGAGGACAGGGGACATGTCAATTGTGCCAGGGGCTTTACAGACGCCTTAATGTATTAGGTTAATCGAATTTAATACGCCTGATTTACGCTGTGCACAACCATTGGTGACGGTGCCCTCAATTACATATATTTTCAAAATATTCACTTGAACTTTATTGTAATTATAAAGTTTTGGCGGAAAAAGGTTTTGCGGAAACGTATTTGGTGCCCAAACATTGAGATTAGTGAGATTATATATGTGAGCTGAAGTCATCGTGGAACCTAATTGGAAAGTGAACTTCATAATCAATTTTATCCCTTCTAAACGACTACATACAAATTTGACTAATTCGATCTGCCTTGATGTTTTGTGTGCCAGTATTGAACGTTCGCACGCTGCTTTTACTCGAATTCGAGTCCAGAACTGTACAAACAACTGCGTCACGTAACGTCGAAATAATTCATGAAAATAAATAGAATTTAAAAAATATATAGTATTCATGTCCTGGGCCAATAGAGGTTGTACAACATCACGTCTCGATAGGTTACAATAGAGTGAAACTCCTATATAAATTACTAGCCGGCCGGCTGCGGCTTTGCCCGCGTGAAATTATGTAATGTAAACAGTTACTCTGGATAAAATATGTGATGAAGGCATTTAACAGCTACCGTACTCAATAACAGTGAACTATAAATTGTCTTAGCTAAGTGTAAAGACCACACGCAATATGCACGTATGATGTCATAGTTATAACCATCGCAAAGTCTTGCACAGGATACGAACCCGTAACCCCGCCCCTAACACCACCAAAAACTTTATACAATACCTGAGTGAATATTAAAGGCATGCCATGATAATTCCTTCGTATGTACAGGCTACAGTCCAAAGAGGTTTTATATATGAGTAGGTTGGCAAAAATAAACAACTGTTGAATTATTTATCCGTGACCATTCTCTGTTTTCGGGAGACTGTAACATTTTACTGCTTTTCACATCCTTAATTTTCTAATTTCATAAAATCCTTAATTCGGTTTGTGGATATTTACATAAGCTTCATTCTTATCAAAAAATCATCTCGATATCTCACGGGTATAAGCGGTACAGATTATTATTTGAAAACACATTTTATTTTTTTAACAGCTTTCAAGAACGAATTTTAAAAAAAATCCTGAAATTACTTTCTTGATATTTACGTAAAATTTATTTTAAAGCAAAAACCATTTCAATATTTCCACTGGTTTAGGAGATAAGTGGAATTAATTAAAAACACGTTTGATTTTTTTAAAAGCTTTCAAGGACGAAATTCGAAAAATTCTAAAAACACTTTTTAGATAATTACATAAGCATCATTTTAAAGAAAAAAATCACCTCACTATCTGAAATGGTTTAGGAGAACTCGCATATTAATGTAAAACACATTTTACGGTTTTTCACCCCCTTAATTTTCGAATTTCGCAAAATCGAAAAATTAGCAAATATGCATTTCTTTGGGCAATATTATGTAGTTAAGAAAGTTTAGATAGCATTCCCGGCTAATGAGATATCAGAGATTCTTTGTAAAATCATTTCACCCCTTTTCACCCCCTTTATTATCTAATTTCGAAAAATCAATTTTTAGTGGGTGCCTACGGGCCAAGGGGAAGCTTCTCTCAATATTTCATGGTTCCAGGTCCAGCGGTTTGGGCTGTGCGTTGATGAGTGAGTGAGTGAGTGTGTCAGTCAGGACACTTCATTTTATATATTAGGATTTCTCGTTGGTCGTACTTGCTTTTCGGATCGTCTGCCTTGAAAGTTTACACAATTAGCTTTATTCTTAATAATCAACTGATCTCATAAAGTAAAATAATGAGATATAATTTTTTTTATACTTACGTAAGCATCACTCTGACGCGAGCAACACCATAACATCTCTACCGGTCAGATAGATATACTGGATTGATGGAAAACAAATTTTGTGCTTTTTCACCCTTTTGGGTGTCAAGTTTAGAAATATTTTAACTTCACATCTTAGACATTTGAATAAGTATCCAAATGAAGTGCAAATCACCACGGTAGCCCGTTCAGACGAATCAAAATCGATCTTTCATTAAAAAACACATACGTCCCCTGTACGGTACTGAGAGTTCGAAATTCGAGAAATCTTAAAACCAGTAAGCGATAATTTCTGTAATCATCATCCTGAAGCAAAAATTAACTGTACATCTCGACGGGTTCGATAGATATTGAGGAATTATCTAAAACATATGAAAGGTCTTTTCACCTCCTAAGAGAGTGCATTTCTAAAAGCCATTGAATCACGTTTTAGATTACTTTATTGGTATATCGTGGACGTGAAAAACACGACAATAGTCCGCTGGGTTCATGATATATCGACGATTACTAGAAAACACATTTATACACTTTTCACCCCTTTTCACCTCCTTAAATGGCGAATTTCGAAAATTCGTGAAATTGCTTTTCAGGTATTTGAGTGAGCATCAATCTTAAACAAAAGTCACGTCGCTATATGAATATCAATGAAATCGATATATATCGATTGTGAATCGAAAACATATTTCACCCTTTTTTTACCTCTTTGGGGCCAAATTCGGAAAATATATTTTAAAGTAAATTTGGGATATTAACAAAAGCATCAATCTCAAGCAAAGAACACTTCGATATCTCTATTGGTTCGATAGGTATGAAGGAATAAAACACATTTCACGTATTTTAACCCCTTTAATTAAATAATTTCCAAACGTCTTGGAGTCCTGTTATTGACATCTTTATACGTAATCAATTGAAGTAAAAATTTCGACAATAGTCAATTGTGTTTCCTTACATAGAAGATTCATATAAAACACATTATGCCCCCTTTTACTACTTGAAAGTAAAATTTCAAAAAGTCCTAAAATTAATTTTTCGGTATTTACGTAAACAACATTCTGAAGTGAATACAAACTCTCTATCGCGAAGGATTCGATAGATATAGATAGTAAATTGGAAACACATTTAAGGTATTTTCAACCCCCTGAAATGTTGAATTTCAAAAAATCCTTAAATTGGCAAATATGCATAGTAAAAATCACGATGATAGGCAGTCGGGTTCGAGCTCTATCGACGTTTCTTCGGAAACAAATTTCACCCCTTTCAACCCCCTTAGAGGTTGAATTTCAAAAAATCCCTTCTTAGTGCTCGCCTACGACCTGATGGAACCCCCCCCCCCTCCCCAAAAATGTTTCACGATTCTAGGTCCAGTGGTTTGGGCTGCAGTTTGATATGTCAGTCAGTGTTCATTTTTATATATAGAGATTAGAAATTATTGAAAGCTTGCCCATCGCTTTCGATTTTCATTCAAGAGGATCCGGGTTCGATTCTAAGTCTGGCCGTCCTGATTATGGCTTTCAAGTTATTTTGCTTTATACTTCTAGAATTTACGTCTCGTTGACAGCGTGATTCATAGAGACGGTTACACGTATTTTTGTATTCCATCAAAACTAAATAACACCCATGCCTTACCCGGGACTGGAATCCAGAACCTCTCGCACCGCAAGCCGGCACGCCACGGAGGTCAGCTCGGTATTCAATGGTTTCCCGAGATCACGCCAAGCAAATTCCGGGAAGTTTCGTTAACAAATGCTGTGGCCGTTCATTTCTACTATATCTACTTAAAGTATTCTTCTACTGATTCCATTTTTCTGTTGAAGAGGTCATGAAAACAATATAAATAGCAAGAAAATAAATTAGGGAACAGAATAATAACATGTACGTTTCATACTTCAGTGTAAATAAATGAAAACTTGCAGAGTGACTTATGTAATTCTTCCTCTTACTTAGACGACAGGGTAGTCACGAAGTATTTCGCAACATACCCTATCGAATTCCCTTGTTTTGGTGGCACAATTTCGTTGTCAGCACGGACGGTCAATAAAAGAGCGACTGTGTCACGCGGACTCCCGAATTCACCGTGCCAGGTGACTCTTACGTGCGCTGCGTGTTTGCCTAAGTACACAGGCGTTACATTTGTTTAACAGCCGATCATACCCGAAGTGGACTAACATTTTCAACCGCTCATTTATTCTGGATATAATTGTAAATATACAGTTTCATTTTATTAGACTAAGCGACAAATATCTCAAATACGGTTTTGAGATACTTATTCACTGTTTGTTTCCACTGTAATAACGTAATATGTTGGTCGGAGTTGTAAAGTCACACCATAGTGGGTAGCAACATTCCTCTCAGTGCACAACATCCGTATTCCTTGTTACTGTTCCGATCAAACTTGGCTTCTACTGTTGATCCCACATTATCGAAAGACACCGTTATTCCGCCAATCAGTGTTTATTTTTAGAGTGATACCGCCATGTCAGTTATACAGACGGTGGCACAGGAAGAGTGACATGGAATGTCAGTTGCCGGGATGGTGAAGTGAAGACATTTTTGTCACAACTTAACATAGGTCTTTAGCGCTGGTGAGGTGTGGCATGATGTGAAAACGGAAAAGCGGCGCAATGAAGGAGCCAGGGAAGCAGGAGATCCCTAGAAAACTAGCCGACCAGAAACATCTTCCGGCCCGATTATCACGATCGAAAATCCGGGGACCGATCCCGCCGGGAGACGAGCTTGGATCGCCTCGCTGGGAGGCAAGTTCTTTAACCACTGTGCCATCCACGGCCACGCCGGGATGCTGTGTGGAGGAAATAGGGTTGCGCCTGAAGCTGCAGAATGCAACCTGCATGAACCCCTAAATAATGTACTGTCTTCCTTCGTAGATGTGGTTCAGATTAAGCGAGAAATTTTGAAACCTCAGTTCCTTTGTCCCTTCCAGATAAAGTGAAGTTTGTTTTCTACCAAATGTTAATATAACAAAGCAACCAAGTAACACTCAAAACTTGATGTCCTATATCACAATGAATAATATTATACAATTATTATTTAAAACTTGTTATCTTCAAAAGAACACATAATATTAAAATTTTGAACATTTTGTAATTAAAAGTACTGACTTTATCGTGAAACACATTACACACGTCCAACAACAGTGCGTAATGCATTAGAAGTTATATGTTTTTGCTACGCGCCGTGCATAACGGTGTGAATGCGTTGTGTTAACAACTTGTGAAGCAACACATGAGGAACACACTTGACGTGTAATAAATACAGGTGTTTGCTCACAACAACAGAGAATGTATAGATGGAACCTAGCTCAAGTACACGAGTTATGTGAGCTGCTTGATGTAGGGCCACGGTCACATACTACCTAAGCTCGAGATATATTTATTTCATAGTAATTTGTAAGTTCATTCAAATTGTTACTACGAGAGTATTTAACTGAAAAAGTACGTCAATTATTTAAGTTTTTTACGTATGCCTGTAGAAAGTTACCGGCAATACTGTAACTTACCAGCAAAGATCTTCTAAAGACAGCTCGATGTATTTGAGTGTAGCTTGGTCAAGTACTTTCTCTGAAGTATGTTGTTTCTTGTTCGGCTTCGATCCTTACACCTTCATATATTTTACTGCGCGTTTCACGTCATTGATTTCGCTCGGCTAAATTGCTTCTACAAGTGGTCATTACGTAGTAATCTTCTCCTCGTTCGATAAAATGTCAACAGACATTTTACTTCTTTGTGCCTACATGGCCAGAAACGATGTTTACTTTCTTTCATACACACGCGTGTTTTGACTGATGAAATTTTTTTTTATTATTAAGAGACTGGGATATGTTGAATATTTAAACAATAAATGATTCATACTTTAGTTGTTAATGAGTTCCTAAACAACTTGGATTGCTACCATTTGCATGAATGACCTGTAAAAGCTATTAACATTCCTTTCCACGTAAATTGGATTTGAATAAATAACCTACGGTAATTTTTTTCACATACCCTTGTTACAAACCTGTTTTATAATTTTATTACAACTTCTTAAAGTTAGTAAAATTGGCTTTCTGAGTTTTTCTCTTTGTGTGGAAGCCTGAAAATCATGATTGTATCCTGATCTGGATCGTGGTACATTGAGCAATGAAGTTTGTAGATAATGTCTACAAATCTACACGCGCCTACTGCCTGTGCTTGTATATTGAATAACCTGAACCAACAGAATGCCTTATCTTGGTTGGATTTAGGACTTTCATATGGAGGAGAGATCTTTATCTGGAGCTCGCGCTACACACTGTAGTACAGGCCTTTCACGCTAAAGAGAGCAATAATGCCGTCATGTAACGAATTATAATAATAATTATGTTATTATTACCTCAGTAATTTCTATGAGTGCCATGAATTCTGCACACAGCAATAAGTATTCATACTGCCAATTTATATAAACACGTTTTGGAAACATACAGAACGAATTAGGTAAAAAAATACACAGGGCTTTTAATTTGTCACTTTACCACATATTATATATGTGCGTGTGTGTGTAGTTATTACAAAACTATTTAACGACTTCGGGATACTCTTCTCACAGGTGCTATTATATATATGTTGCGAGTTATTATGAGTTTAACTTAGGATGGCTTATGCCCTGACATTGAAGTACTTATTAATGTTCTTGGAATGCAACTGCTGATTAACAGTACAATTAATTATGTAGCGTGTACTGTATTATTATTATTTTTATTGTATTAATATTAGTATATATAATATTAGTTTACCTTAAGTTAACCACATTTTCAAAATTTTAAATGCTTTTACTTGTTGAAAACGTACTGTTTTGAGCCTAGAAGAGCTTAGTTATGTGCAACTAATGCTTGAAGAATTTATTATTTTGCCAGGCCAGTTGTTCTAGGCAGTACAGAGGTTTTGTGCAGAGCAAAAGGGCTGCTCTTTGTAGTTTTGCCGTCGTCATGGTGACGAGCGGCGTGTAAACAGTTTAAAATTGCAAAAGCGCACGCAATTCGTGCAATTTAAATTCCGAATTTGAAGTACCGTAAGCCGGGGTTGCTTTGACCTTGTGGGGTTACTTTGACCACTCAGAATTTTGGATTTTATGTCGTTTTGTGATGAAAGTTTCCAGACAGTAACTATAAGGATTAAAGGCATTTGTTAAAATAATCTGCTCAGAAAATCTATTTATTTACCAGATAACCCAAAAGATAATATTTTGAGTGGTCAAAATAACCCCCAAAAAGGACAAAGTAACCCCGGTTGACGGTAACAATGAAGTTTTGGTAGCGTCGCATGAAGACGACGATTTGAGAGGGCTTCTTCCATGGATCGTTAGGGCAGATGCGGGTGTGAAAGTTCCACGTCTCGCCTAGGCTTTTAATTAATAAATATATGGTGAGTTTCGTTGTTTTGTCTGGAGTTGCCAAGTGGCGAAGACGGGCCATCAAGTGGTGAAACAACAGAAAAGGTTCCAGGCTCGGGCATCCGCGGAATTGGTCATGTTAATTAGCAGCCTCCCACGAGTCACGTGTGGTGCTGGACTGTAAGTGCACAGGTTCGTTAGCCTTAGGGAAAAGATGCAGTTTGTTTCCTAAGTGCATGTGGAGTGCACATGGCCGCAGCGAAAAACGAAGCAAGCAGAGGACTGCGAGAACGAAGCCGCCGAGACAGCTAAGTTGCTCGTCAGATATTTTGCCATCAAATTTCGATTTTTAAGACGCCATCTTGTGAACATAACATTAGAAATTGACATATTTTATTTGTACAACTCAGGGCTAATTTTTGAAATTATAACACTATTGATTTATCCCACGGTAAACCTGAGAATTTGTAGAAAAGAGTTAGTGCTCAGATAAATTGAAATCGTTTATTTGGACTCAAAAAGTTAATCTAAGACTCAAATTTAAACATTAATTGTACTATAATTTCCTTCAGAAACTTGGCACGATGAACGAAATTAATTTCACAAAGTAAACAACTGGCTGGCTTTGATGATCACTTGCAGTAAAGTTTATTTGATTGAATTTAATATTTTAATTGTGGCAAGACAGGATATGTCAGTAATTTATCATTTATTATCTGCTATCAGTTTTCATTAACTTATGCCAGCAATAAATTTTTATTTGAAATTAAGCACCTTGGTTGATTTTCTATTATTTTTCTATAGTGTTTATTTCCAAGTGTTTTGTAGCCTATGTATTACTTTCAGTCAGAGCAGTTGGATTGTTAAATTGTAAGTTTGATATGTTTCATCTGGAGCTGAGGAATTGAAGTGTGTGAGTCTGAGAGTAAGTGAGTCCTGATCAGCATTGCTCCTGTGCTTAGTCTTTCAGGACAAGTGCAGTTTTTCTACTGGCGCCCATTACTAAATGTTATTCTATATTATTTCTCATCCGACTGTGTAGCTTTACCAGTCAGCTAGCGGATAGTATCGCTACACCATTTGAAGGTGTAAGGCTAGGCTAGGCAGCCATTACATTACACAGCATATATTCTATGCTTTGTAAGCAGGCTGAATGACTTACCTTTCCAACTTCTGCTACAGTAAATTTGTGATGTACGTTTATTTGCAATAACATCAATTACTGTTACGAAATTATTTGTTTCTCTAGTTGTTAGCACCGCTTCTGATGAATGCGAATGTGCGGCGTCGATGTTTGTTTTCTTCGCGTCTGCAAGAAACTACCTTCATTTGACCCTCTCCACTCGTTATACCATCAGGAATAGCTGTTATCGACCGTGCGTTTATTAAATTGTCATACTGGGAACGTAAGCACCACGTCAACCTGCGATAAAAGTTGCCGCGTTTTCTGTTTCGTGTTGTGTGGTAGTTTGTATTTTTTGAACTCATTATTCATCGAATGCGTGAAATTTCGTTCCAATAATTTTTTTACCTTACTTGAATTAATAATCTTTCTAAGAGTTTCTTTTTTTTTTTTTTAGTTTTAATGTGTTTTCTACACTGGTCCTTTCAATACAGTTTAGAATATTTCATAATTCGTGGTGTGTCTTGTTTATTTTGTTTTACAAATTTAATCAATTATAATGCTTGCTCATAACGATGATTACATTTTATATATAATCTTTTTAGATATAGTTAAATGTAAGAAAGTGTATAAAGCAACTTACTTTGACACTAATGATAAATAAATTTAGTAATTAAACTGATGAGACAAATAAAGTTTTGCCGTTTTAATGTGTTCTACGATGAGTGCCAGAGTAATTTATGGATAATAATTTATTTTATTTTCAATAGCTAACTATGTGACTTAATGAGGAAATGATTGTTTATTTTTTTTATTTTTCCATTGAATATTTTTATTTTCGTACTGTGGCCAATGTTTTAATTAATATTTCTGGTAGACCATAACATTTGTTTAACTGCGGATTTATACATATTTCCGTAGTTATAATTTCTCTATGTCTTGTAGTCTGTGTTTGCCGTGAGCTATGTTTATGTGCTGCTGGAGGCAACGGGATATTAACACCACGGTAACACTTGAGAGATGTATTTTCATTGACTGATATTTTAAATTTGCGTTTGTTGTAATACATTTTGCAGGGCTTGAAAATATTTGTAGTTTTTAGGGGCGTTATTGTTATGGCCATCTTGGACAGAAATGTTGTGCTTGAGATGTAGTGAAGTGTGTACAAATGTATTTTTGAGTGTCCGAGAATGATAAGGCTACTCGGTTGACCTGTTAAGGCACATAACTCTGCAGTATACGTGAAATATGAAGACCAGAGGAGGGCCTACTAACCGACGAGAAGTACAACACCACGACCATAGAGTAAGTAAGGTATACCAGAGCTTGGAGCATGGATAACTAGAGAGAGTTTGGTGCCTTTGTTGTGAAACCTACATCTAGCGATAGGCAAAGTATACGAAAACCACTACAAAATAATTACTGTGGCGACATCCATTCGTAAAGATCTTGACAAATGAGATTTGTAGACTACTGTATCTTTTACAATCAATACACGACAGATTCATGTTTATTCATTCTTTAAATTACTGGAAAACGGAAATGCCAAGACAATGTAAACAGAACATGTAAACAAACTCTTATTTTACACGAAAATTAACGAGTATCGATGGATGCTGGTAATATGCGACAGCGAATCATTCTGCATACGCTGCTTTAAATGTGAGTGATATTTAAATACAATATGCTTACCGCTGTGTAGTAATAATTATGAAACTTGTTTCGCTCTGTGGCCATCAACAGCTGTTTAAATCTAGGAATCACTTCACAGCATGGAAAGTGATGGGCAATCAACTCTCTAGTTGTTATCTATGCTGTAAGTACCAGAGTGACAACAGCAATGTTGAATGAGAGATGCTTTTGTTTTGCCCTCTCCATGCACATCAACTCAACAAAAATACAAATTTTACTTTACAAACTATCCAGTTGGCATCAATGCACGACACTAGCGCCATATTTTGAGTATAAAGTAAGTAGTTACAGCAGTGGCTTTTACTAGATTTTTTATAAAAAAGTAAATAAAATAATAATAAATAAATAGTTGAATATTTTAGCCAATTTGAGAATATATTATTGTAACATCCATGCATAGCTGAATTATTCCTCCAAGACTTAAAAGTAATTAAACATGTTTACAGCAATAAACGGAATGAAGCTTAACTGTAGCATTGAGGAAAAATTAGAGATTTTTGCCATGCAAGTTAGAGAATTCGCAAATAATATTCAACTTTCAAACATAACATTACATAGTGCAGTAAAGTTCGTGCATGTGTAAACTGAAAGGAAGATAAAAATACAACTCACACACAACAGTTTCAAATCTTTTTATTTTTGCATTGCGAATGTATACCGTACCTAATAAATAAATACGTATCGTCCAAGGTCTTTCGGTAATATAAAATCTTGTGGACCATCTTCAACAGTCGAATAGTAAAACGCATTGCAATTATTAGCAGCACACTTCAGTCTTCTTATGCCACCTGTTCTTCACTTAACCATTACCACACAGTCGTAAAATATACCGCAAATAATTTTACGATTTATCTAACAGATAAATGTAGGCCATATCGCTAAAATTCCCATTCAATTAATACAATAATCCCTTTTTCCGTAACTTCCATATTGTCAGCACCATAGAGTAAGTAAGACAACATGAGAACAACAAACATTCAATTTAAACAGTTTTACTTTAAAATGTCGTAATTCTCAAATTAAATTGTAAATATTGTAAGTGTTATCTACAATAGCATAAAATGATTTCAACTTTCTTTAAAATTTTTAAGAGAATTAAAATAACTTTAGAACTTTTATTGTTTCGTGGTGGTATGCATGGAGAGGGCCTTAACAAACAAGCAACAAACCAATGTGGATACAGTGAACAGCCCCTGAACACGATGCAGCGAACGCCGTAGAAAAACAGCTAAGTTTTGATGACAATTAATAATACTCTGTATCGGCGATACACAGTTTTAGTCTCTTTTCCTCTCGGCTAGTTAACTAGTTTTTAAAATATTTTTTTCTCTTGTCTTGCCTTTCTAAACAGCCTAGTTTATACACTTACGGATATCCTGTCGATAAGTTTATTTTGTTTTCCGAGCAGAGCTATGCCATTTCAACTTAACGCGATTTGTCTTTCAAATTTACACTAATCGATTTGGGCCCACTGCTAGTGTTGCCGTGGTATCTGCAACTACACATAATGTTATTCTTTGCAACGATTTATTACGTAGTTGAGATGTTATTAAATTAACAAAACTGCATCTGAACAGATTTACAGTTTATTTTATGGATGTTACAATTATTCCACTGCCGTGCAACATTGTGTGGATTGGCAAGGAAGGGTAATGGGGAATTTAATTAGTTTCACTGATAATAAGATAATACTCTATCGGGGCTTGTGTGTAACAAAGCAACTCAAAAATATTAGTGTCAAAACTTGTGTGACTTTTAGTCTGCCTTACCATCGCTCACATTTATGGTTGATGTTGCCTTCATAATTTGTCACACGACTCTTTCAGTTAAGAATTTACACAATTATTCTTTCTTTCACTTTATTTCCAGTATTATTCCACACATTTATTATTATTGTGACTTTTATCCGTTGTTTTGGGCTAGTGTTTACTTAGTCTGAGTTCCAAACATTCGGCATTGGCACTCGCTCCCGCTCTCGCACGCACACTTGTACACTCCCTCCCAGAATTCCTACAAATGTTGCTTGGTGTTCTTACACACTGCAATCTACAGTCATTATTGTAACTGCCAGTATCGTGCATTCAGTGTCTTGTTTTAAGACCCGGTACACACTGCCCATAATTCAGCACCGAATTCGGTACCTAATTCAGTACAAGTAGCACTGCAGCAGTGTATACCGCCACTGCGCTGGTTCCAGACAGAATCCCGTACGTAATTTCACCGATAAAGCTCGTCCTATATTTTATCGTAGTTTATGTTCATGGGCACGAGCAATGCACGGTTTCAGCCACCGTACATTTGAAGTACACAAGTAGGGTTGCCAATATGCTTTCATTAGAAATAAAACTCTTGTTCGCTACTGAACATGTTACTTTGGGACGTTACAAAACATAAATAATACGAGATGGTTTCACGTCTACGTGCAATGGACGACTTGACGTACACGCCACCTGACGTCACCGCAGGGGAAAAGTACTGTGGGAAACAAAGCTTGTTTACAAACATGCTGATTTGTTAGTTGGTAATTGCAGAAAGCAAAAATGTTGCGCATTCATAGATTTGCACGCAAGGGTAAAAAATATTAGTTTCAATTTTCATGGTTAAGATTGGCAAATAGATAAGATTAATGTTTACCTGAAAAAACGGCAAATTCCAAACAAATAATCAATTTTCTTGATGTACATCTCATCCGGGACATGTGAAGCCAAACAGCTAAATGAAGGTTATGTTCGGCTGCGGTATCCATGGAGATAGGAATTGTATCCCACACCTGACTGAAGCTCCGCCTCTTTTCAAGTCGCCCGTTATTGTATGTGAAATAGTTTTCAGTCATTTTACGGTTGTCATTTATGAACTATAACAACTAACATGGCAAATATTTATTTATTTTTATGTACCGAAGATTCTAATTAAACAGTGATAGTATGTGCAGAGCACAAACGTTTTGCTACAGAACTCTGTTATGAAATCTCGATCGACGTTTATAATCGGAATTAAGTTGGGAATTAAGAAGAGAATAAATGGTAGTGTGTACCAGGCTTAAGGTACTACAATTGTTATTTGCCGTACTTGAGAACCACACGAAAAATGTGATAACAGTAAACAAACAAACAATATGTGTGATACACGTATAATGTGCATTTACAAACATTCGCTACCCGCACTTGCGCACTCACACTCTGCATTAGGGAACAACACTTTCTGATGTCACTTCCGAGTGACAGTGTGCGAGTGAAAATATTTCTGGTATAGAACACGGCCTTAAGGCTCGGTTTCTGTCGACATATTGAATTTTATTATTTTTCCTTTGTTTTTAATTCTGAGAAGAAAATTTTTAAATCGGCGACCATACCACAAATTCTATTTACCTTGAATGCAAGCATGGTAATGTATAGTTAGGTCGCAATTTATCGGGCAAATTACGAATATAAAAAAGATTGCCACACATATTGCGGCGTAATTGTATGTTAACAGCTAAATCGCAAGGTCTATACTGCAGCGAAATACAACTGGAATTTGAGGTACATTCGCATATTTAACAATTTTCTTCTTAGAATTCGAAAAAAGCGAATATTAATAAAATTTAATATGGCGGCTGAAACCGAACCTTACAGAGTGCGCGATAGATAAATAAACGCTGAAAACATAAATTTATATCTACGCTTTTTTCGACGCCAATATGGATAAAATACTCAATGGCAATCCTAGATAATGGTATTTGCCAACTTTATGAGTAAATATTTATCCAGGATTACTAATTCGTTACGCGTGATCTCTTGCCCCGCAGTTAAATGCACGAGGTTCCGGCGTCAGAGATTGTGCCTCAGAAGTTCGTAACACTGGGAACAATCTTGTTTAAAACATTTGTTAAAACTATTGTCTAGTATTGCTATTCTTTAATTTTCGCAAATTGGCTTCAAGAAGCCTACAGTTATAGATTAATGTTTTCAGCGTTGAATTATGTACCACGCCCTCTTATGAGCTAGGTAGTTCATCTTTGTCTACATTACGATTAATAATGTGTTTTTAGACTTTCCGACAGTATTCATGTCAGACTTTAAACATTTATTTATTCCAGTAGCGTCACGTTATAGGTTGTTCAGGATAAAGTGAGCACATCTAAACCCTGAAACTTGTCTACTTTCAGGTAACTTATACTTCCTGCCACTTTATAATATAAACAAATAAACGTACGAGACAGTCAGATTATATAGATTATACTGTACACAAAAGCTAAAGACTGAGGTAACACTATACAGTAATTTTCAGTTAATAATTTAGACAAGATGTTCTTCAAGAATGCTCGCATTATCGTGAGTCGCCTATAAAATATGGCATTGTACGAAGCACCAGTGAAACACAAAGAAGATTAAATAACAATAATACAGATTTCCTGCTATTACATTTACATTACTGCCGGTTCATTGAAGAAATTTCATACCACGTCTATTATTTATTGTTTCATCAAAATGCAAACAACCATAAGTAAAAGCGTCACAGTTTTTAATCCCCGACGCAAAAAAGAGGAATGTGATAAGATTGACATGTCTGGCTGTGGCATAGTAGCTCCTAAACGAATGGACCGATTTTTAGTATTTTTTTGTATCAAAGGTGACTTGAACGAGAGTGTTCTTAGCTAATATTCAAGGAAATATGTTCAACCATTCAAAGATCATCATTTATTTTATGGTGTGAATGTGAGAAAGTCTACTGGTCTGATCGATATGAAATTTAGTATCCTGTTAGTCGAATTTTTTTATATTTTTAATTTAAGTCTTAACTTATATCATTGTTAGTCCTAGCCAGTTTGCTCCATGGACTCGACACAAAATACACTCTAAACGGCACAAAATATTTTGAAACGATCACTATCACACGCCAGTCTTAAATGACTGTTGTAATAAGATGTGAGTGTAGGGTAGGGAAGATAAAATTTCAGCTTGAGGTGTGCAACCTGTAAGCTGAATAATACTTTCAGGCATCCAATAAGACATGAATGCGGCTTCGCAATATACCCCTGGTTAACCCTGTTCGAGAACTGGGTAAACTGTTCGTGTGCGAAACTGGTCTTTTGACGTAAATCATTGTAATCGGTACAAACCAAAACACCGTCAAAGTGAAATAGAGTTCACAGTTTTCAAAATGTCGAAGAAAGAAACACGGAACTATCATTATATGTAATATAATTAAAATAGGTTGTAAGAGGATTTAGTACTCTCGTGTGCAAACAGCGAGGAGAGTAAATAAACTAACTTTCTTGACGGTCGATTAAAAATATTAGGAATAGCCGTAAAACTTTCCAGAATGACATGAAAATAACTTTACCTGGTATGAACAATTGCGTGAAGTAAATAAATTATACTACTCACGTGTGGTATGTTGTTTGAAGCTCTGAAGTTCTGAAATAAAGCCTACATGTCATTAAGAGGTAGTGCTTGACCGCATAGCACTGGACTGCAGTGAGCTTTCTTAAGAAACTCTTCGTTGGTATCTTACAGTTATAAAGCAAATTATTGAAGATAAAACATTTGAAACAAAATAACTACTTGTGGTATCATTTCGGTAATATACTCTTAATGCAGGCAGAGACCAATAATTTTTGCTGAATCCCGTTTCCCGAGTTAAGGGAATATAATAACGGGGTCCATCCATATCATGTGTGCGTGAAAACATCACTCAGCTGGGCATTGTTTACATATTCCCTGTGTATTAATTATGGTGTAAGATACATGTTTACCTTACATGCAACATCGTGCCGTGGTTCCGTTGTTTGAGAGGGCGCACTATGCATGGTGTCCGGCAGCACTTAACTACATACTAAAACATTGCTTGCCAAATGCAGAGTAGGTCCATTACCTACCTAGGACGTACTGTTGGCGGTAATAATTACGAACCCAAGTGACAGGGATGAGGCAGGTTGCATCTGGCGGCAGCAAGTGCTCAATTATGTCCCTTTAACCTCTCCATTTACAGCTGATATTGCCCACTGCTCTTCCCTGTGGCACGGTCTGTTGTGGCATAATATTCATCCCCCCTCTAAAATATCATGACTCACTCACAGTACCGTGACGTCTGTTGATAATCTGCAAGCCATGCCAGATATATGGTTTGCTCGCAGTTTTCAGGGAATCGAAATTAAAAACAGCCTTAATATCCAATAGCAATGAATGCCGCACTGAAACGAACATAAATCCAGGGGTGCTATGTATGTAGCTTCGATGAATCATGAATTACTGATAATTGGATTTAACCAGTAAACCATTAAACTTGTTCTCGCCAAATTTCCGGGATAGGCAACGCATTTAAAATACACCTATAAGAAATATGACATTGTATGCGACATTAGTACTAGCCAAAGTAAAATATCAAGCAGGAACAACTGACTGTATTGAAATTAGAACATAACGTATCTTATGAAAAGAAAATTGCTGGCATCAAGATTGGTCGTTAATTAAGTTTGTAAACTCTGACTATCAACTAGCATGCTAGCAGCAGTCTTGAACTGCGCTAAATACTAGGTCTATGCCAGCAAAGTAGTGCTTATTTGTAAAGTCTCCAACTTCATCTACTTTGTGCGAAATATACATTTTCTTACTATATTGTATTGTCAACCACAAAAAAAATATATAAATATTTTAAAAATTTTCATAGAATATGCAGGTTCTTCAAGTTGTACAGGAACACCAGAGATTAAATATTTTATTATATGCAAAAACTTTCATTAAACAATTTTTTAACGTCAGTAAAAATTTCAGTAAACTTCATATTCCGATCAGTTAAGTCCGTGCAGTATAACGGACATCTATACTCACAGAATGTAATGAAATTATAATGTTATTGATTGTGTTTGATAAACAACCAGAGTACTGTCGTAACTCTCGCAGTAAATAATTAATATAAATGTTATTTCTGAACTAAAATCAATATTACAGCACTTGCGCACTAATATAATGAAGTAAAGTCTGTCGCAATGTTTCAAGAGACAGTCTAGTTGTGTGAGAGTAACGTAAACTCTCTAAAGGATTAATTTTTTCGGTGAGTTATTTTAATTTAATTATTATTTTACTTACTGAGCTACTCTGTGATTTGACAGGTTTCACTTTAGAGAATAATATTTAGGAAAATAATAGTAGAAGTGGTGAATGAGAAATACATTAATATGTTTGTTGCTGGTTGTTTCGTGTCCACTGTGGAACCGAAGTCGATTTTAGCCATCAAATTATTTGGTCTTGAATATTAGAAAAGTAACGCCAATAGTTGACATGGAATAAATATATTAAACTATACGTGTTCAGTAATACTTTGATTGTTAACGAAGTCTAGTAACACATACACGAGTCTTTTGGCGACATAGTTTACACAATTAAGCATTACTAATGCATTATCATACTATATTTTACTGCCAGTGCTATACAAGTTATCATATGTTACTTACTGCTTATCCTGCATAGCTGTTAAATGCCTAAACGAACTCGCTTTACATCTAATAAGGAGGTATTTCAACAGGGAAAAATTACAATATAAATTGATTTAACTGAAGTATTATCTCTGTAGTATGAAGCACAATGCGAGAAACATTTTCGAAGCAATACCAGAACAAAAATCTACAGCAGAACTGCTTTAATTCTTTAGCTGAAGAATACAGTATGTTAATTCTAAGAAATTAATTCCAGTTTTCTCTTTAAGACAAATAAGCTGAGATATTTATTTTACCATTGCGCGAATTTTCAACATTGCTTAGGCCTATTTACTAACTTATGCATAAAAAAAATAAAAATCCGTATCAATAAATTTTAATTTGTTATATTTTAAACATTGAATTTTATGTTAACTTATACTTGTTTCGTAACCTATACATATTAGAAGCAATCTCATTGTGGTGTGGTTGTACAGAAAATTTGATTTAATGCACTAGAGGTATCAGCGCTCCTATCGCAATATAATAAAATCGGTCACAGATCTCACTTTTTTAATACCCGACAAAAAGGAGAGGCGTTATAAGTCTGACGTCGATGTCTGTCTGGCTGTGTACATGTCGGTCTGTGTTTCGGTTTGCGTGCTTTGTCGGTCTGTGTGTCTGGACGTGCGTCTGTCTGACTGTGTGCCTGTATGTGTGTCGGTATGGCCGTGTGTCTGTATGGCTGTGTGTCTGTATGGCTGGGTGTCTGTATGACTGTGTGCAGTTCATTCTGTGTGTCAGGCTGTGTATTTGTCTGGCCGTGTCTCTGTATGACTGTGTGTCTGTATGCGTGTCCGTCTGGCTGTGTGCAGGTCGGTTTATGTGTTAGTTTGTGAGTCTGACTGTGTGTCTGTGTGGCTGTGTGCATGTCGGATTATGTGTTAGTTTGTGAGTCTGACTGTGTGTCTGTCTGGCTGTATGCATGTCGGTTTGTTTGTCGGTCTGTGTGTCTGGCCGTGTGTCTATATGCGTGTCTGTCTGACTGTGTGCATGTCGATTTGTGTGTCGGTCTGTGTGTCTGGCTGTGTGTCTGGCTGTATGTCTGTCTGGCCGTGCGTCTGTCTTGTGTGTAAATCTGGCTGTGTGTCTGTGTGTGGCTATGTCCATGACTGTTTGTGTGTCGGTCTGTGTGTTAGTCTGGCCGTATGTCTGTTTTGTTGTTTGTCTGTCTGGTTGTGTAAATGTCTGTCTTGCTGTATGCATGTCGGTCTATGTGTCTGGTTCTGACTGTACATGTGTTTGTCTGGCTGTGTGCATGTCGGTTTGTGTGTCGCTCTGTGTCTGGCTGTGTGTGTGTCCGGCTGTGTGTCTGTCTGGCTGTGTGTCCATATGTGTGACTGTCTTGCTGTGTGAATATCGGTTTGTGTGTCGGTATGTAAGACTGACCGTGTGCCTGTTTGGCTGTGTGCCTGTATGTGTGTCTGCCTTGCTGTGTGCATGTCGGTTTGTGTGTCTGGCTGTGTGTCTGTCTGGTTGTGTGTGTCAGTATTTGTGTCTGGCTTACTGAGTGCATGTCGGTTGGTGTGTCGGTTTGCGTGTCTGGCTGTATGTATGTCTGGTTGTGTGTATGTCTGGTTGTGTGTCTGTCTGGTTGTGTGTATGTGTGGTTGTATGTATGTCTGGCTGTGTGTCTGTATTTCTATCTTGCTGTGTGCATGTCGGTCTGTATGTCTGGTTGTGTGTATGTCTGGTCGTGTGTCTGTGTGGTTGAATGTATGTCTGGCTGTGTGTCTGTATTTCTGTCTTCCTGTGTGCATGTCGGTCTGTCTGTCTGGTTGTGTGTATGTCTGGCCGTGTGTCTGTGTGGTTGTATGTATGTCTGGCTGTGTGTCTGTATTTCTGTCTTGCTGTGTGCATGTCGGTCTGTATGTCTGGTTGTGTGTAGGTCTGGCCGTGTGTCTGAGTGGTTGTATGTATGTCTGGCTGTGTGTCTGTATTTCTGTCTTGCTGTGTGCATGTCGGTCTGTATGTCTGGTTGTGTGTATGTCTGGCCGTGTGTCTGTGTGGTTGTATGTATGTCTGGCTGTGTGTCTGTATTTCTGTCTTGCTGTGTGCATGTCGGTCTGTCTGTCTGGTTGTGTGTATGTCTGGCCGTGTGTCTGTGTGGTTGTATGTATGTCTGGCTGTGTGTCTGTATTTCTGTCTTGCTGTGTGCATGTCGGTCTGTATGTCTGGTTGTGTGTATGTCTGG
>PNEQ01116128.1:0-12522 GCA_003012365.1 Medauroidea extradentata | reverse complement strand
TGTGTGTCTGTATTTCTGTCTTGCTGTGTGCATGTCGGTCTGTATGTCTGGTTGTGTGTTTGTCTGCCCGTGTGTCTGTCTGGCTATGTGTCTCTCTGGTTCTGTCTGTCTGTAATTTCGTAGCGCCTAAGCAGATGAACTGATTTCAATGCTGTATTTGTAATTGAATGCTAGTATCATCGAGATGGCTTTTAGCTTTATTTGATGAAAATCTGTCCATCCGTTTAAAGTTGCGAGCTATATACCGAACAGATGTCAGAATTTCATAATCAAAGAAATTAATATTTATTAAAGTGATTTTTTTTCATCCGACTTGACCTTGGGACATATTTATATATCCGATGTTCCTGCAGTGATATGATAAACTGCACATAATGCTGTGTGCATGCGCGAAGTGTGTATAATTTAGTAGAGTCGTTTATTCTTGCATTTAATAGCTTAGCATGTGTAGTGATTGTAACCAATATTTAGTCATTGTGTGCACATATACATATGTGTATATATATTGAGGGCGTCATGCCAGATGGGCGTATCAACCACATGCTGCATACAGCTGATACGCCCTTCTGCCATGACGCCCTTTAATGTATGTATGTATGTATGTATGTATGTATGTATGTATGTATGTGTGTGTGTATATATATATATTTATATAGTTTTATTCCGTTTACCAGCATAATTATATGTATGTGTGTGTGTGTATATATATATATATATATATAGTTCTGTTCCGTTTACCAGCATAATTATATGTATGTGTGTATGGATGTATATATACACACCACATGCATATAAGAATATTCTGGTAAACAGAATAGAATAAAACATCAAGACCAACTTAACGAAAATAACATATTTACGATAGCAATTGAATTTAAATGTAGTTTAATATTTAGGTTTATCGTTTGTAACAAGATAGTTTAGTCACAGTTACTTATTTGGTTTCACGTTTGTTAATTTAAACTGCCTATTTTGTTTACTTAGCGGACTACTGAGGCATTTAAAGGTTAACAACAATTTGAAAGTATTATTTTTTTACTTTTTATTAAATAATTTTTAGTTGGTTTTTTACCATATATATATGTTGAGTTTCATTATCATTACATTCTTATTATCCTTGCTGAACGATATTATTTTGTTACCCTTCCTTTTCCTGTTTCTTACGACCTGCTCCTGTTTCTAATGACCAGATAAAGCCTTTCATAACTTAACTGCTTATCTCAAAATTGTGCTGGTGTTTTATTAACAATTTTATTTAAAAACGTCCAAACTGTATTCCTATGTAAATGGAAATATGCTAATGTCGAATGTGTTTGAAACTTTTAAACTGTGCACTGAAGTAAAAATTTTAACATCACTTTTTTAGTTTGTTTATGAGAGACAACTTTACGTAATTAAATAGAAAAATTCAGCTGAGCCAGTTTTCTGCTTTCATGCATTCAATATATCTTCCAAGACATTTTGCGCACTACTAATTCATACCTATAAATTAAAGGAGTTTGATTCTGAAGTGCATTTCTTTTTCTCTTTTGGCGCCTGTAACTACGGTTTACTGTTTGATTTAAAGTTGGGAACAAATGTATTTTTGAGTTTTTAAACCGTCACTATGTAACTGGCTTTTATTTGCAAAGCGTTAAAACAGTATTTTACTGTTATAATATATAATTTAAATTTATTTTGTAGTTTAGTTATCCAGTGTGGATAAGTGTAAGAGAAGGCATATCATATCGTGAACAAATATGTTATATTTGTATTAATTGTTTACGAAATCATCATTTCAAAAATAATTTGCAAGCAATAGCATATTTCTAAATAAAGTATAGACAACGATTATATATACACGTACGTAGTATTGTATCCATACTAACACTTACATGCATTTTTGGCAATTTTTGAGTTATGGTTATGAAGGTTTAAGGTCACGTAGATAAACAAAATTTTCACATGTATATTGTTTAAAATTACAGATTCCCAGTGTTAACTGGAACACGTTTTGATAAAACAACAGCAAATTACCAATAATGAAGATAATTATTTTATTATTATAAATTCATATTTTATAATTTATGAAAATTATTCCTTTATTTATACTGTATGCAATAGCCATTTGTAGGCTAAGTAAACGAATATTCAGTTTCTTATTAATTGCAAAATTTATATAATTCTATCAAAAGTAAACTTTTTAGGTAACACAAAACAATTATCTGCGTGAAGTATTTTAGCACTATGTTTGGTTATTCTTTCATAAATAATACAAACATTAAAAAGAAATATTTAATGTTTACATTTATTCAGTACTTTACATGCAGACGAAATTACACAATATTCATTGCCTGTTTCAGATTAGTTCAGATGCTACATAATTGATGGATACTTACCTAACACTCAATACGTTACGCTCTGTTACCAGAATACTGGGACTTGAACCTTTTATTGTAAACATCTGGAATGTTCCCAAAGGAGCAATTGTGCAGTTCAAGAGATCTCTATCTGCTACTGTCTATAGTATCTTGGTCGCAGCAGTGACAGCAGGAGTGGGAACAATTCACGTTTATAAAAGTCTGGCTATAGAACGTAATGTTTGTGTACGTGATGTTGCAGCGGTAATAGGCATTACTGTAACATATGTTACATTTCTCATCAACATTATTGCTAATCACACAAACAGTAAGTACAGGCAAGAGATTATACGACTGAGCCATGCAGTCAACCGTATGTTGGTAGATGACCAACGTCCTCACGATACGAGTCATTCCTTTTACATTTCAGCTGTTGCCATATTAGAAGTCTTCTCCATTACTGCCTTCAGTTTGATTTTGAAAACACTGATCTTATTTCATAGCTGGAGTGACATTCCATTGTATTTGTTTATTTACATCCACCAGTCTGTAATTCTAGCAATGACGGCAAACATAGTTATCTGGGTGCTTAACATTCGACAACAAATGAAGCTAATAAATGATAAATTTTGTCAACTTAATTTTTCGGATGAACCAAACTTGATTAAAAATCGTTTCTCGGTTGCAGCAGCTATTGCAGGAGAAAGTTTCCAGTCTTGTGTCTCCGTGATGGACTCTCAAATGCTACATACGTCAGTAAATGAATCACAGAAAAGAGAAATCCGACTATTTCGAAGACAAAATAAATCTGCATTGGATATTTTGCAGCTAAGAGCAATTTACGGCAAATTATATAAACAAGTCATTATGGTTAATGAAGCCTTTGGAAAATCATTTTTATTTCTCATTTCATGTGTTTTTGTAACTATCATCAGCACATCCTTATGGGCAATAAATAAACAGATAAATGTACCTTCCAATATAGGTTTGTGGGTTGCCTTACTTTGGTCAGTGTTTTACTCAGGCCAAGTCGTAGTCGTCGTGTGGTATTGTAGCTCTACTAGAGACGAGGCGAGAGAGACTAGAGACATCATACAGGAACTTCTTCTTGAACCTCAACTAGACGAGGATGTGGTACAGCAGCTGGAGCTATTTAATGATCAGATCTGCAGTGAAGACTTGACCTTCACTGCTTTGGGTTTCGTCACTCTGGATGAATCTTTATTG
This sequence comes from Medauroidea extradentata, assembly GCA_003012365.1. Lineage (NCBI taxonomy): Eukaryota > Metazoa > Arthropoda > Insecta > Phasmatodea > Phasmatidae > Medauroidea > Medauroidea extradentata. The sequence goes on along the minus strand of PNEQ01116128.1, from coordinate 8,956 downwards.
TTCTCTTTGTCTGCCTCTGTCATGTCTTATTTCGTGGTCCTGTTACAGATGTATCACTGATATTCCAAACACTAGGAGCGCAACTGAACTATGTAATGATATGTTATATTGCACATCACTGGTTAGTGATTACAGTAGAATTAAACAATATAACAAACTTTTAATGGGTAGCATGTGCTATATGAGTTTTTAAGCTCTGCATATCTCAAAACATAGGCAAAGGATGTTACTATCCAAAAAAACTGCACACCAAACGCAGCATTTACATGAGCAAATGATAAGAAAACCGTATTTCACAGTTTAGAGTAAACACCGTACATGTATGAAACTGATAACCACACAAACAACAATTGTCTGCATGAGAACAGAGACACGTAGAATATTAAAAATACACAAATTAAAGTTACACTGAAATTAACTTTTTACTAATGTAATACATCCTTAAAAATTAAAGCACTTTTCACTGACATTTTGTACGTTATAGCTTTGCACGACTAAGAAATGGTACTAATGTTTAATACTTAAATTACTCATTCAGGGTCAAAACTCGATTATCACGTGACGTTTAAAATGTGGTCAACTGAGAGAAATTGTGGTGATCACTGTTAGCAACATAAACTTTATTTCTCACCAGACCATTATTATTTTACAAACTATTTCATAATATAAGTTTACTTCCAGGACTTCTATCGTCTGCAAACCGACTAAACAAGGTTGTCTTTAAGAAAGTTTCAAATATTCGCAGTCATGTCAACCTTGGAAAGTTATGTTGTTATTCACATCCTAAGTATAGCATGCATACGATTGGCCAGAAAAGTCGCATTTCGCTTTGAAGGAACTGTACAAACAAAGTTGCTGCAACAACTCTACTCTTTCAGCACAATCTGTTTATTTTTTAAACAAAACCTTACCACGCATGCCATATCTTAAGTAATATTCACGCCAAAACAGAATTTAAATAAATTCACAAAGCAAGCCAAACTTAAAATAGTTAGAAAATTACTTGATTATTATTCTGATTGTAACTAATCTGCTTTAAAATACATTATTATTTCAATTTGCACGTTATAATCTAGCAAATAAATTGACAGTGTACTGTACACAAGCCTGATATGTATTAGGGTATGCTTCTCAATATTGTCTTTGATGTACTGTCAGTTGATGTAATGTTATATGCGTTAAAATAGCAATAAATATATCTGGAAAAATCTGCACTGGGTTTTTGTTTTTTACCTATACTTTTGGATGACTATTGTTGTCCTTCGTTCTACTTGCAACAATTAAATAATATTACTATGTGTTTAAAAGATACAATTATGGTTGCTGGTATCTGGTGAAATGAGAGTTTGATGAATGGAAACTACTGAAAATGCTTAGTTAACTTACGCTCGCTGTTTAAAAATAAAATTAAAAAAACCTAAGTTGGCAAATATTTAATATATAAAGCCATTGTCTAAGGTTATTTTGTTTCGGAAATCGAAACCTAACCTCTTTTCTGTCTGTGTGTGTGCATACATATATTTGCTTAAATATATTATTTGACTGTTTATGAGTTCTCCCTAAAAAATATACCACAAGTGATTATGATTCGTTTTTAATTATTTTTTGAAACTATAGAAATGACACTCATATGAGAATTCTGGAATTTAATATATAATTAAATTATTCCGGGAAACTGGTTTCGGTTTCGTTGCACTTATCTCAATCCATATGTCTCAAGGTTGAACATTTTACGAAGGTGTTGTGTACTGCGGAGAAGAACTTATTTGCGTATAACATTTATTGCATACTGAAAAAACTTTCAGAAAGCTTAATATTAAAATCAAATTGTACTAAGATATATCAAGTTATAGTAAAATTCGAACATGTTAAAAAAAAATTCAAGATGAAATTCAAATCTGAAATATTTTATTTTATAACAAATAGAATTACTTTTTGTTTTAATACCAATTAATTCTATAGCTAACAATAAATATACCTATTGAATTTAAGTTAACTAACTAATATAATGGTTTATTGCGATTATTTGTAAAATTCAAATAGTAATATTGTGATTGCTTCTTTGGACATAATAATTTGTTATTAATTATTATTTCCGAATTACCGGTAAGCCATGCTTTCATTTACTAATTTACATTATTTTGCTTTAATTTGCTTGCACTTTCCTTCAAATAACGCATTAATGGCAACTCATTGTCGGTTGTCAGTTTGGCATTCGTTACCATTGTGATTTACGGTAACCGATTTTATTCATATTCACAGCAAAATTTGAGTAACAGCACGAATTAGTTTGTAATAATAAAATTATTTTAAAAAATTGTGAAACTGCAGTGTTGAATGTAAGTGATGTCACGCCAGATCTTTATGTTGGTCTTGCAAATCCGAGAATAAGTAGGCGGAATTAAATTTGGTGACTTTCCTCAAACATTCAGTGCTACCAACACTTAGTTGCTACTGTCATTGTATGGTGATTCAGCCTTTCCTTCTTTTATGTGCGTGCGTTCAGAAGAAATATCAATAATTCATTCTCATAAAACTTGCACATTCCTGGTTACTTTACAGGTATCTTGCTACAAGAGTTAAAATAAAGATCATTACATAATTTTTAAGACGAGCAGAAATAGTCTCTTACCAACAGGAAGTTTGTAGTACGGCGAGCTCGAACTACTCGAATGCAACTCAATGAACGTCTTATCCTTTATAATATCTCTGGTTAATTTCTATTGGAGACGTCAAGTACGTTATATAACTTAAATAACCGCTTCAGCTATGAAAGAAATCAGCAAGCCCTTGTTTCATATCATGTAACTAGTGTTTAGTTCCTTCTCAATGTTGGACGATATTTATTTTCTGATGTTCTATGTAAACGTAGAGCTACGAATATTATTGCAGCACATATTTCACCAACTAAAATTACTTTATCGTTCACTAAAACATTGCTATTTAGTTTATACTGTATTTACAATAATTATTTTCTAAGCCTAAATGAGAGCAGATATTAAAATATGTTTGGCGTGTTTGTTTAAAATCGTTTTTGCCGTCATAGCTAATTTTTTTCAGAGCAAGAAATTATACGGTTTAGACTAAAAAGTCAATTAACCAGAATTTAATTTATTACATTATTAGTTAAAACAATAGTATTTACTACTTTGAAAAAATCAGCCAAAATAGCAAAACAGATTTTTGATCTCTGCTCTCGTTTAGGCGTAATATATTAATATTGCTAAAAAAAAGTATAAACAAAGAGCATGTTACTAAGGTAGGTGCCTACTTCGGATCAATGACGCAAGCAAGGGCGGGAATATATAAGTTAAATGCTATTATGTTGTGCTCAGTTACGTTTAATGACTCGCTCCATTTTCTGCTTTGAAAAGAGGAATATTGCACGTGAACCGTTTTCGAAAACTGCTTGCATAACTTCAACAAGAGAAATCTAGTGAAGCGATAAGCAGGAAATATGCACTACACAGACAAGTAACCTTATGGTATTTTAACACCAGATATTGTGGGACGTCTACTATCCTTAATTAATTAGCTTAAGTGTAAAGTAGAAGTTATAATTTCGTAATGAGTAATCTGTGTGTCAAATTCACGCTATTTCAGTATTTCTCACATTGTCAAACTGTGCTTACACTCACATCCGTCCCTTGAATACAAGTGGAAATTACTGACTGTCGCTCGACTGTGAAGTTTATTTCAGAACCCTGCAAGGTGCGTCTCATATTCTTGTAATATTTGCGATAGTATAAGCAATACTTTATCCAAGAATCTTCCTTAAAATACTATTCTACAATATAACATCGTGCGCACTATTTGCAATTAAGATAAATATATAAGTGGTGTAAATGTCTATTACCTTTGAATGAACTTTCCAAAGTTTAAGCATGTAAGAATCAATTAGCACTTATAAAATTCTTCCTAGTTTGACATATAGAACCTTAAAGTGTATACCACATCGGAAATTAAAGGAAATAAAATCATTTATTTAGAAGTGAATGTATTCGGTACAAAACGCGTATTTTTTTCCTTCTTCTTCAGTTCGAAAATTACTGATTTCCCGCGGATTATATTGTTGTGATTTCTAAAGTAACTTATCTTATATGTATGTATAAACGATGTGTGTGTGCGTTTCCTATGGACGGCTGGAGCGATTTTGATTAAATTTTCAGACAATCTTCAGATTAGCCCAGCGGGTGGTCCAGTGACGTTTGGTAATAATTTATTTTACATTTTGTAAATGTTTTGCCTTATTCTCCCTTCAGATAAAATTATTAATCAATTAATCAGTAAATTAATAATATTTAATAAAAATAATAAACTAATTACTTAATTAGGATCGAGACATGAAAGTGTGTAGCATGACACTGTATAGACTTCAATTCTTGGCTATAGATAATTAGTACTTCCCCGGGTCGCTAGTTGTTATTCTTTGTCTTGCATAGTTTATGTATTTTGTGCATATAACTGTCAATGATCGGTATACTTGCTACTATGACTACTATGATTCCCTACTTATATTTTCTAGATATCGTGGTATGAAACGTAGTTTCGGTACACCTCAAATTGGTTAAAAACCGTTTTTTTTTTTTCAGACAGCTGTCACGTAGAATATACCAACAGGCATCTTACAACAAAAATATACAGAAACACGCGCTGGACATTACTACGCACTTTCTGATAATAAAAATTTGGGTCGCCGCTTAAAGTTTCATAGAAAAAAGCCAACGACTTAAAACACTACATACGGTTTTCGCGTCACGCACATAAAGACGATACGGTTGTCTAGCTCTTATCGCCAACCTGTTTCGGTATCTCCACCGTGGCGTCTAGCGCCGACTGTGTAGGACTCTTGAGAACTTTTATATGTTTTTAGTACGGGAATATAATTGGCCTGATGTGCACACCGTTCCTTAGAGTACACTTGACCAAACACAGCGCTATGCATAATATATTTCTTTGAGTGTTTGTTGAATCTCTGATGCCAAACACGAGCATCGCAAAGAAAGAAAAGGATTGTAGTTGCCACAATACAACAATTTGTTCTATAGAAGAAGCACAGTTGAGACTTGTTTTATGTATCACGTTGTTATTTCTACAGCAGGAACAGTTAATATATTACCGACATCCAAACAGAACTGTTACCCGTATTTCAACAGAAGTATAATTACTGCAAAAATATTTTTCGTTTTTCCCAGATCGACTGCTAACACTATTATTCGGCCCCACACTGAAGTCGGCTATTGAAGACACATCATTTCACCAGTAACTGGTGTTCTGCTTCCGACGGTGATTTCTGTTTACAAAACAAACACTCGATTTTCCATCCGTAATTACTTATGGTTAAGCGAACCCAAAATGACCTCAACAAGACGCGATGAAGATTGCCGTTTATTTTTTTCTTTTTACGTGTCCTCGGACAGCACAAGGTCTTAGCAGAAGAACACGGGCCCGGGGGGGGGGGAAGAGTCAGCCAAGACATGTTTTAAGGAACCATCCCAGCGTTCGCCTGGAAAGATTTCGGAAACCCTGGAAAACCGACATCAGGGTTGTCGTAGCCGGGTTTCGAACCCCCTGGGTGCGAGGCGAGTTTTTTTTTTTTTTCGCTGCTCCTGCTTGCTCGATAATGTATCAGTATTAGTGTTTATTCCCAGTATGACGTCACTCAATGTGCAACGTACAAACCTTCAGAGTCAGTCAGTACTATGCAGAAAAAGAAGAGGATATTAAAAAAAGTATTTAGAACTGTAGAACCAACGGCCAGAAAAGTACTATGTAATCTCATTGTAAACGGAAGAGGATCTCGTTAGTAAGGTTGTAGGTGGATGGCAGGTTATATAACAGACACCAGTATGGCAACATTTCATGCGACGTCACGCAAGTGCAAGAGACTTGTTGTCGTCACTTTAGACAATTCAATCTGAGGTATCGCTTGTTGCGTTGACGAGTACGTCGTTTACTTAAATACGTATGTATTTGTTATTCCTGTCTGAAAATACTCACTAATGTTAAAGGCGACCTGAGATGGAAGATATATATTTATGTGTGTATTTTCTTGAAGACTGATATTGTCGCAGATGTTTCTAGCGCAGGTAGTTATGTAATACGTTTTCGACATCACTGCCGTCGGTGTATGACAGTACCGCCCTACTGTGCCTGTTCTCGAGACTCACCAATAGGCGCCTTGCCGTCCTTTACGCTGGGAGGGTCGTCAATCCTCTCCAGTCAGTCCCAGACGGCCAGGGCTCACTATAGCCGTGCAGCCCTAAGCAATAAGCCGACAGGTAGTTGAATATCACTGACAGAAGGAGAAACGCTCCTTCTAATCGCAGTGGCGGGAAGTAAAACCCACTCACCTAGAGCTGTAACACTTACAGGTTACTGCGGTGAGGTATGTATGTTATAAGGCGATTATAGAGCGGATGGTATATGCAAGACCAGAAAAATATAACTTAATTAAGAAAACCCACTGATCTAATGGCAACGTCCGCCACATCTCCCACTTGCTATATTTAGGAGCGATCCTACCGGGTATCAAACCCGGATCCAACTGGTGGAAGGCGAGTTGTTCATAGCCGTAGAGCACCTCTAAACAAGAAGAATTTGTCTTCAGGCAACACAACAGCAACGGATGATAACAACAACCAAATATAAACTATGCGTGGTGTACAATAGTGAGCATTTTTTTAAAATCCTGCTGAGCTTAATTTTTTTTTTTTTGTTGAATGCAAATAAGATAACAAAGTACTTAGAAAATTCCTGTAATTATTGCTGACCAGTGTTCACGGTGGCTGAGTGGTCGGACCACTTGTCTCTCGAAGTCTATCCGGATTCGATTCCCAGTTGGGTCGATCAACGGACTTTCGTATTTGGGAATCGTGTCCCGGACAGTGCTGTTAGCTGAGGGGTTTTCACTGGGTTCTCACCTTTCCCCAGCTATTTTCATTCCTGCGCTTCTCAATTGTAGGGCCTTGTTTCACGTCATCTTCCCGGAGCGAGCAGTTGTCTATGAGCTCGTAGTTGTAAGTCTGCATCTGTGTTGAGATACCCAGGTCCTCGTGTGACCTCCTTATTTACTGCTGACCAACACTCACATTTAACTACGCCATGAAATCAAGTGAAGAGATTTTAGTCAGCACTCAACATCGAGGTATTTATTGCTGAAAAGAGACTTACATGATGTGAGTGTAGAGCAGCGCAGGAATGAAGGGGTGGGGGAAAAGGGAATCCCCTGATAAAAAAAAACCCGCCGACCATCGGCATCGTCCGGGACGATTACCACAGACAACTGTGGGAATAAAACTCATTTGAAAACATTCCGTGGGCAGTAAAATCTCGCTAGACACACAAGAAGAATTCAATAATTGCTATCTGTGCAGAACCGCTCTTTGCTTTGTTCGCCTTCAAATCGCAAGCCATATGTATTTACTACACAATGCACTAATCGCAATGGCAAGGTGGAATAATTATATGTGATGCAGAGCAGCGTGCACACGAAAGGAAAGATAAAAACATTCTATATATATTTATAACTGACAGGTCAATACTAATATACAAAGAGAACTGTACGAATTATAACCTAGCGGCGTGAGGCGGAACTGTTAATAATTTTTAGAAATGTTTTCAAATCATTTTTAACACTTTCTGCTATCGTAAAGGCTCTCTCTTAAGTTGTATGTTTTGCTAACTGTTGTTCTTTTAGTAATATGTTTTCAGTCGCGGCCATGGATTGACAGTAATTAGTTCAGAAAATAAAGTTTTTCTCCACATTGTTATTTGGCAACGTAAAACTGTAACTAAGAAATTCGATATTCCATTATCTTCTGGACTTAAATATAAAAACTATCAGTGTTTAGACAGAATTGAAGAAAGGTATTCGGTAATGGTTTACAAAGAAGTTAACAAAAATCAATAAATAAAATATGAAGAAATATAATTTTTAATGAAAACGCTTTTTTTTCTGTGGCGCGTATTAAATGTATTTTTCCAACCGGTACAAACCTGAATCAGTGGTTATAAAACGTATGCAATATTCAACATGAAAGAAAAGGCTAATCTCAATTAGTAGTAATTCAAGATATTTGTATTCAGATAGATAAATATGTTAGACTGTATCACGTAATTCGCAGCGAACCGTACAAGGAGGGAAACAATCATTGGTATTGGTCAATTATATACAATAACGGCTAATTATATTTTTTTAGAAGTTATTTTCCGAAGTGCTCAGTTTAAGGTAGATCACCTCTACGTGCAAATTTGCCTCGCATGTTACAAGTCATTTCGAATGTCGTAGAAAAAACACTCAATACCAAATTGCGTGGTCAAAGTTGAAGTGTTAGCAGGCGACATCATCAATTTAGAAAACCGAGCGCTGTCATCGTGAAGTGAGATTTGGGGAATTTCACCGCTTTCTGCTGATCAATAAAAAAAAAACAAAGGAACAAACGTGAGTGTAAAAATAGAGGCTATTGTTTGAAGCAATTTCGAAATGGAAATCGATCAAGCGACACATACATAATGTTTTTGTAGAAGTAACTCACTTTTAGGTCAAGCAGTTAAACAGCAAAGTTGTGTCAAGGAAGGATCGTACATTTAGGACATCTTGGATCATTGACTTTTTGGTAAGTTAATGTTGTGAAATAAGATTGATATCGCTGACAATTCAAAGCATATCCAATTCTTTGTAAATCAAATAGAGGATTTTTAAATTTTTGTGTTAATTATTAGCAGTGTGACAGTTAAACATGTACTACTTGAAGAGCGTCGGTTGGCTCGGGCAGACGCGGTACGGCGGTCTCAAGACAGACGTGTTCCACGGTGCGAACAGAGACAAGGAACAGACGCGCGGGTTTTTTTTCAGTGATTAATATTTCGTCGATTATTAAGTGTTCTGCCTTTGCGAATACGACATTAACGTACTTTAAACTGAATACAAGTAGATATCAATTGTTGCTTATTA